>CM020217.1:3980000-4017500 GCA_009819775.1 Phoenicopterus ruber ruber
AATGCCCTTATTGACAGCAATCGCACCGCTTCTGTGCCTCTATTTTGATCTGCTAAATCTCCTTTCATCTCCTCTCATGACACAAGGTTTCCTGGCCCTCTTCCATCCCACCAGCGGTTCCCGGCACTGCTCCAGTTTAAACTCACTCACTGACACCCCGTGCAATGGCATTCAGCTTCCCATCTCCGTTAAAATATCTCACCTGATGCATCTTGGGGACATTTCTCCCATTTGTTTGGTGCCTGAGAGCCATCCTTTCATCCCTGTGTACCACTACCAACAAAGTTGCATCACAACAAAAGTTATTCTTATTTCCTACATGTGGGTCCTGGTGCTGCTTCTTATTAAATTTCGTTCCATGACTCCCGTTCCAACCCCCAAGGCCACCCGCTTGCTTTCCTGTGTATTCAGGTTCTCCTTTTTCACTGGCAATGTCTCCAAACTTTGTCAACTCCAACATTTCATTAGCACATTCCTAATTTATGCTCCAAGGTCATTAACGAAAATGTTAAATAAGATGAGTCAGACTGATCCTTGACGAACTCCGCTAATGAGCCCTTCTCCTGCCCTGTGCTTCCCCTTTCACAATCTGTTGCTGTCTCCCCTTTTAGCCATTCCTCACCACTCTCGCACGAAGCCCCATCTCTTCCCGCTTAACTAGATGTTTCCCATGCGGCACTTTATCCGGTGCTTCGCTGATGTCCAGACGGATTAGATCTCCTGCATTTCCTTTGTCCGGGGAAGCGGTTATGTTACCGAAGAGAGATGTCAGCTTACCCTGGTGCGATCTGCCTTTTATAAATCCAGCTAGAATCGATCCCACTCGCCATAAGCCTCCCCTACCTTTGTTTTTCTCGAGAACATATCCCAAAGCTTTATAATAATATTGAAGTTGCATCAAGAAGCCTTTAGGACCCTGGATTGCTCTTCCAATCCCAGACCACATATATATTTGCTCTTCAGTTCTGTGCTATATCACCTGTTTGATATACCTATTAAAATATTTGCTGTCTTTTTGTATTTCTAGCACATTCAGAAGACTGGGGGAACCTCAGTTCACGCAGAAGCTTGTGCCTTTTCAAATTACTCGATGAGTGCTTTGATTCAACGCATTTTAACCTATAAATTACTCATTCACTGTGATTATTCGTTCAAGGATTCGATATCTAAGATTTATTATTCAAGCACTGTAATGAGTAAACCTACCACAAACCACGTGGTATTATTTCCCGAATCATTATTGTGCTCTCAAATTGTATGCCCTGACATTAGCGAGCTCCACCTGAAACTGCTTTGTTTGCTGTGTTACAAATGAGTTTAAGATACTGATTAACAAACTTGTGTTTGAAAGCCTGAAAATTATTTCCTAGGAATATCTAAATGGGCACACGGGTGGGAGAAGAAGCCCTCCTGCAAAAGGCAATGGAAAGGTAATGTGGACCCAGTCAAGGCAATATTCAGACCAGAACTTAATGAAATTATCACTTCTGCTGTACTCTGTTTTGTCCGGGTCTTGGTATCTGAACATAAACCTGTATTTTTACCAGGTACAAATATTAGTAATACAGGGACCTTGTTCATTTTGAAAATAAAAGCAAAAATTAATCCCTTACTACTTAATCCAAGGGAAGTCATTCTGGTTTTTGCCTTACTTCAGTCAGGCAGGATTGGAATTACCCCCGATTTGCTTTAATACAGTTTCACCTACAGTCTCATCCTCACGCCGATCACCGAGAGACCTACCACGGCTGCGTCCCTGAGCACCCTGCCACGCCGTGCACGTCGGGTGCCACCTCTGTCACACGGGAGACGCTTTCTGGGTGACAAAAGTCACGGCTCAGACCACAGCACGTACCAGCAACCGCTTGCAAGAACAGCCGTAAGAGGGACTTAAAATACAATCATTTGGGAATTCTGAGTGACGTTCCTTCCTGAATATTAACTCATTCATTTGATGCTATTAAATATGCTCCAGAAAAATCAACATAAACTGGAAGGGTAAAAGCCATTACAGAAAACAGCTTTCATATTCTTTGTGCCACTTGCACTCCCTTACAAAGCAAAGTGCTTGTATTGTGCACTGCAGCTCGTGGAAGGACAGGGACAATAGCTGTCCACGCACATTTTATCAGGATTATAACTGCCGCACCGTATATAGAAATGTGTGGTAAGTGCATTATCAAAATTATAACTGTATTTTAATCACAACGTAACAACCTCGCAGAACATCCCTCTACAAGGAAGGCAAACCCAATAACGCTCAAGTCTGAATCTGAATTTTGAGCCCTCTGTGAGTGGGTTCAAAA
This sequence comes from Phoenicopterus ruber ruber, assembly GCA_009819775.1. Taxonomy (NCBI): domain Eukaryota; kingdom Metazoa; phylum Chordata; class Aves; order Phoenicopteriformes; family Phoenicopteridae; genus Phoenicopterus; species Phoenicopterus ruber. The sequence continues at coordinate 3,982,307 of CM020217.1, forward strand.
TTAAGTAAAATGAGTTTATCTATCCCTATTTCTATAATAATACTTAGCACTTAGCACTTCTCATCTTCAAAGCACTTTACAAACATTAACTAATTAACTATTAATTGGTAAATTTGAAAAGGTTGATAGGTGAGGTGAGTTTCGGATAAGACCCAGCAATACGGATGTTTAGTTTATCTGTGAATTACTTAATCATTAGTGAATCACAGAAATTAGAAATGAAAAAGACCTATAGGGTCACCCTGTCCAGCCTGCTGCCATTACAGGATTTTCCCTTACAATATATTCTCAAGTGCTTTGTCTAGTTTAATTAGAAATTATCCAAGCAATGGGGCTTCCACCATTTCCCTTGGGATATTCCTCCTTAGTCTAACGTACCTTTCTGTTAGGAGGTTGTAATATAAGTTTTTCCTTGCCGTTTCATCCCATCCTTTCTACATATGCCCTCTCAGACCATTTCAAACAATTCCTATGCAGCTCCTTTACAGGCGTAATTTTTCCCTTTGCTCCTCCCTGGGTCGGTCTGGCCCAGAGCCACCAGATCCCGGAAAGTATCTGTTCCCAAAAAGAGAAAAGCCAGCTTTTGTTGCCACTGAAGGCCAATTCCAGCCTAAACTGTATTCTAGATTAAACCACCTCAACTCACTTCTCTTTGGAGGGTGGACTCCCATGTACCCTGAGCTCAGGTATCAGCCTGGGCAAATCTCTCCCCCAGTGTGACCAGGATTACTCCTTGTCCATATCATTTACGCAGACTGTAAGCTCCTCAGAGTACCTAAAGTGATTCCCACTGCGTAGTCCCTGAAGCCCGTGCAGCCAACACAAGGCTCTTCAGCCCTGCCTCAGCCCCAGTCCAGTACCGAGCCTAAGCGGCTGCTTCTTTCTGTTCAGAGAAACAAAGGTCATCCCTTTCAACCAAGAGGTCCCAGAACATAACCCTAAAGGAGCTTGTTGCCACGAGAAATGGAGGTACGGTGCTGTGAATTAAAGCGGAGCTAAGGAATTAGCAAACCACTGTGGTGTAAACGGATACTAATTTGTACATGGTCCTAGAAGGTCTAAACCAAAATGATATATTGAAAAAATCACTGCACCTCATCATTTCTTCACATCCTTGGCAACACCCAGGGTTCATGGGTTCTTCTGCTACCTCTGACACCGAAAATGTTCTAACTTCTCTCTGGACATCCCGTTTTCCCGTCTGTCTTCTCCTAAAGGCCATTTGCGTGCTTCTCCAAGTCCTGGACCAATACTCTTTTGGTTCCATGGCTGCCTTACATCTCCTTTTACATCTCATTTTACTAGGGCCAGTCAGCTGGATCTGGGTGATCTTCCAATCCCAGGTAACCCAGGGCTTCCCAACATTACACGCTTCCTCCATTGCATCATCCATTTTCCATGCTGGGGAATCACAGGAAGATGTGAGATATGACTGCATCGATGGGTCTATTTAAAACTATTGTTCAACTGATCTGGATTCCTGAAATAGCATCACAGGTCTTCACCAAAGACAAACAGGCCTGCTAGTTTGTCCAGATGATCCACACCATACAAAACATGGATGATTTGAATTTGGGACCATTTTCTTCTGTTTCCTGATGTAAAATTTTGACGGTGAAAATCTAAATAAACTCCAGCTATCTAACAAACAAAGACAAACATCTATCACTCGCATGACTTCCCTTCAAACTAGGATAACAGATCACTCTGGCTAGTTTACTGCAACAAAAATAAAGCCGAGTATTTAAAGTTCTAAAAATAAACAAACGGAGCTAAATATGCTTGACCTGAGACACTCAGATGAGAAGCCAGGTCAGGGTGTTTTAATTTTTTAGGACCCAACAAAAGCTGATGAAAGCTCTTACAAGACCGCACTGAGGTCCCTCCCCACCTACGGTAGTGCCTGGACCAGCCACGATACCTCAGAGCCATCCTGATCTACCGGGCGAAGGGATGAAAGCAAGAATCAAGACCAAATCTCTCCTGAGACCGTGCCAACTCCTCCAGCAAAGAAAGCTGCAAGTACATAAAGGAAAAACCTAAAACTGTTTCCTCAAAGGACTTTGAAAGTTCCTCCGCGTGTACTGCGAGTTGCTTTCCTCCATCAGTGATTGTAACAGCACCGTTAATAATTCCAAAAGTCTGCAGACAACTTGAATCCAAACTTTGAAGCCTCTTTTTGCTCTGAAGGAGATATACTTTCAGTCCAGAGGAAAAAAAAAAAAGAAAAGCTGTGAGTAGTTCTACAAAATCAGCCAGTTTATGTTCTTATAACGACATGCAAAACAGCGCAAGTTTGAAGATGTATCAGCAATTGTTGTGAATATTTTGGAGTCCTCGATTCAGTATTTACCTGGAGGGACAATGTTTGCTTTATAGAAGTCATCATCTGCCTATCATTTTTCCAGCTTCTGGTACTTAAAAAGGAGTCAAATTGACTTTTATTTTTCAAATTACAGAAAAAAATAAATGTTCTCCTTTCTTGTGCGCCACAGAAGCACATAGCTAACGGTATTAAATACAGACAATTCAATTGTAAACGATTAGCATTTTTATTTCATTACTTAATTTGAAGGGGAACTATCTTGGAAAAAAAAAAAAAGAAATTGGAAGAGACTAAGCACATACAGAAATAAACTTCGGTGCTTCTCTGCCAAAAAATTCTCTCTCACACCAGGGGCGGGATTTTATGAAGCAGTTAGTGATGTCTGGGTGCTTTGTTTGAAGGGTTGTTTCAGAAAGGGCTACGCGCGGCCCACCTGAAAACGGTGCTCCTTCCAGTGTCACACCAGGCATCTAGAAAAAGACGCAACCAGACCCGGTGGTTCCTTACCCGCACAAGAAATCTCATATCTTCATAAGCCAAAAGAGTTTAATGGCATTTTAGTCACATGCGAGTACAGGTGGCAGAGCCTGGCTGAGTTTTTTCAAACTGGTAACAGGGATAAAATTACATTCATATATAATTAATACCCGCTCAGTCATTTTTAAAGAAAGATATTTTTCAGGCAGACATTCAAAGAGCTGAGTTTTGATTTTCACTGGTGCTAAAACATTTCCCAGAGATGTACGCGTGCCTGCGTGAGGGAGAGAGAGACAACTTACACATTGCTCAAAATAAGAAAAAAAACTCCTTAAATGTCACTATATACACTCGAATAACATAATTTGACAGGTTGCCAAAACCCCCACAAACAGAAACTACCAGCCCCGCAAAGCATGTAGCACGCACGATTATTTTAGGGGTTGCTCTCGCAGCCGTTCAACGCTCATACGGACCCCGGCCCCTCTCAAAACCCGAACTTCTCATTCCGTCAGGCCGCGTGTAGATTGAACGACTCCTCGCCGGACCCTTTGTGCATGCTTCACAAACCCCATCCCGCTTTTTTGGCACCATCGGAGGGGACCCCGGGGCCCGGGAGGGGGAGAGGACCCCCGCCACAGCAGCGGCGGTGGCAGGGGACAGGGCTGAGCCGCGCCGGAGGGTCACGGCGCGGACGCTCGCCCAGCACATCCTCGCATTGTCACTTCTATCGGTGGATGGGACCAACTCCCTACATTTATTTTTTTTTTTTTTCCCCTCCCCTGAAAAATCAAAAAGCGGTTCATGAGTTGGTCGAGAGCCAGCAAAAATGAATAGTAATGAGCCAATTTCAATAGAAATAGGCTCATTACCATGCCAGCGGCTGATAAAACCAAATGCTCTCAATTCTCTCCAGCAAACGAGGTGCTGGAGGCAGTGTCCACCCTCCTGCCTGCAGGAAATAACTCACAATTTCAAAATTAAAAGAATCAAAATACAAGTTGGAGTTTATTCCTATGTTCATACCTCCGTCCCCCTGCAGGGTCGTTTCTAACTAGCTGCCAAAAAGGCTCAGATAGCGCTCAGAGTCTTTTTCTTGAAAAGAGGGGGAAAAAAATATATATATTTTCTGTACATTGTTCACTCCCTGAATGGTAATGGGAAATCCTGTGTAAACTCCAGCAGAAGAGACAGTCTAAGGAGCTTCTTTGAATTCAGCGCATTCCTCCGTGCACAACAGGAGGCTACAGGTATTCTTCAGAGTGTCAGAAACCTACTTGCAATTTCTCAATTGAAAGAAAAAAAAAAACCACCACCACTCAAAAAACCCCCAAACCCCCCCAACCCCTAAACCGAAACCCTGACCAAGCAAACATAAACCTCTCTGGCTGAAAACCCTAAACTAAAACGCTAAACCAAGCAAAACCGTAAACCTCTCAAGCCATAAAACCACCACAAAATGACGGGAAGGTGTTGATAAACAAATTAAGATGATGCGGAGAATATAAAAAAAAAAAACAGAAAAATGATTTCTCACGCTCTTGATTTCTGCTGGAGGTGGGGAGCGGGACTAGGTCTGCTTTACTCTGAGGAGCTGAAATCGTTCCACGCGTACCCCAAAAGCGATGTGGACCCGGGGACTGTGGGCTGGAGGGGGGGCCCTGGGTGGCAGAGCGCACCCGAAACACGCAGTGCTGAAACCCGGTGGCGCCGGCGTTTGGCCTCCGGAGGACGGACAGACGGACGGACACCAGGGCATACAGCGCATCCCCACACGCTGGCGTGCTTTGCCGGTGAAAATTAGTGGAATCGCCCCCCTTCCCTCCCAAACTTCACGGGGGAAGAAACCAAAGCCAAATTTCAGGAGAAAGACCTCGATGCTGTGGTCAATTGAGTCTGGACACCTCCGGACAGACACATCGCTAAAGCAGAGTAATGAGCAGGGCAGGTTTTTTTACCCGAGGAAACAGAGCAGCCTGTGGCGGTACCTGGCTGCACAGACGTCTCCCGTTCCCGTTTCGCGGGGCGGGTGCGAGATTTGGTGGGCACCCCCTGTTCCAAACCTCCCTCTCCCTGGCAGAGACAGCCCCTGCCGCCCCCCCGCACGCCGAGGCTCCCCGACCGTCTGCTTGGTCAAGCCAGCAACACTTCGCCTTCGAAAATTGTTTTCTCCGCCGCCGTAAAATCTTGCGAGGCTTTCCGTTTTAGCAGCTTGAGAATTTTAACTATCCCCTCTTTGCCCTGCCAGCCATTTAAGCCCTGAAACTACAAGCCGGCGGAGTGGAGTACATCATCTGTAAACTCGACTTGCCTAGTCAGGGGGTCTGGGGGGCTTTCTGCAGCGCTGAAATAGAGCCTTTTAACACTGAACAGTGCAAATTGTCCACTGGGGACAACTTCAAATGTCTCTACAATGCATATTTCGCAGCGCTCACTGGCTGGCTCCGGCTGAGCTGCTACTACTTATTTAGGAGCCTACAAAAACTATTTTATAGATTTTGTTTTGCTAGAGTAAATATTAAGTTTTAAATACATTAAGAAAAATCAGGGCAGGAAGAGAAACGGATTAAATAAACCTTTCAGAGAGACTATTTACTTTGTATTTGTGTTTTTTTTAACGAACTCCTTTCCCCGAGGTCAAGACACTGACATTTTAGTACACACAGGCTTTAAAAATGAGAGCGCTCTCTCTCGCACACACGCTTACTGAAGGCAGCTCCTCTTGTTAATATTAAACTTTTCTATCTGGTTATGACACTGGCTGATATAATAAAGCGGTGATAGTCTTATTATTCAAGCACTGCTCTGATAAATTATCTACACTAATTCTGGAGCCAAAGTTGTCTGGTTCCAGCTGGTGTTGCTTAGATCTGTCTTAAGTCATTAGGAATCCGTGGAAAACTCTTTTTCAGAGTCCAGGCCTGACCCCTTCTTGTCCCCAGAACATCTATGTGTGCGTGCGCACCAGCGTGCTCACACGCGTACAAAACACGTCCCGATTGCTAATCCACTTCAATTAAGGTTTATTGAGAATATTTGGGGCTTGCGGGGTGTTTGTCCCGCTTTGTCTCTTCTCTTTCCTTGCCGGTGTCTGTGGAAGGTAACGCACCGTAACTCAGCGTCACCCACAGAGCTACTCTTCGCAGACAAAAAAAAAAAAGCAAGTTGCGACTAATTCAGGCAGAGATACCCGTGTTTTAGCGACGGGATTTCGGAGGTAAGTCTCCCTACGCACTGACAGGAACGACGATGTAGCCCGAGCTTTCCCCAGGGTCCCTCCGCAATCCTTTACGCCGTCCGTACTTGTATACACGCCTCGGATGTGCACATACAAAGACGTTCTCCCCTGGCACCGCCTGATGCAGGCGTTCACACGCCATATTTCCGCAGATAAGTTTTAAGGCTTGGCCGATAGACACAGATCCCGAGCCGCGGCCTCCCTCCGAGCAAAGGATAAACCTCGGCTGCTCCACGCTACACAGGTCTTGGTCTTCAGGCCCGTTGGGAGTTGACGGAGCCCATGGTGCCAGAGGGCTGGTCCCATGTGAGCTTAGATGTCTCCGTTCAACCTGCACATTCACATTTTATTCCGTCTCGCAAAGACGGGGTCTGAAAATACCCCTGAGATCACTTAACCCACCTCCTTGCCAGCACGAGGTTGTTGCCCTACAATTCATTTCTCAGTAGATCAGCCAGTCTGGTTTTAAATGTCCCCCGGTTACAGTTTAGTCAAACGCAAGTCGCTGGGCTCAGTTCAAGAGCAAATGGATGAAATCCTAGGGCCCGCACACTAAGTCGGACCAGGTGACCCCAGGGTCCCTCCTGAGCTTCAAATCTGTGAGCGTAGGAAGCAACGGAGCCTCCACCGCTTCATCCTGGCAGCCACTCGGCCACCTCAGAAATCCCTCCACCGCGGGATTTTCTTCTCAATATTTGGTTATTTCATTCAGTTCTCTCTAATTCACCTTCACTTTTCTTTCCCCCTCTGCTCTTCCCAGTCACGCTGCGCCCACACCTTTTCTTCACCAGCCAGCCCCTTCAGCCCCCAACACCGTCCACATGCGGCCCCAACACCTTTGGGCACTTTTTTGGCTGCCACATCTCCCTGCAAACTCCCATCGCCTGAGAATGATCTCAAGGCTTCACCAGAGGCTCTGGTGGCTGCAAGATTTTTCCACGTTAAATCCCTTGTTGCCATTTACTCATGTTTCTCATCTGTCAATTCTCCCTGTATCATTCCGTATTTGCAGCTCCTCCCCATTTGATATCATCTGCGAGTATTTTCCTTATTCCGGATCATTAATGAAGATGTTAATTAACGCGAGAGCTCACGCTGCGGTAACTCACCAGAAGCCTCTTTGCAACTCCACGTCTCTCCGCCCAGCTTTTGCCTTTGTTTCTGGTCCCTCCGCCGGCGTTTGGGCACACGGCAGAGCTCGCACTCCTGCAAAAGGCAGAGAGACGGCACAAACATGATGCGGGAGGATTCGGGAATGTCTCCTCCTGCCCTTGGCTCCCTGATATAGTGTTTCCCCCCTCGCCCTCCTCCTGCCCACTCCTCAGTTTGCCCATCTGTAAAATGGGGGCAATCAGACAGGTAAGGGGGGACAAAAGCTCAGAAGCCGATATACGACACGCTGCAGGAGCGCAAAGCGATGCTGGCAGCATGGCCGTTAGCTTCCCCAATAAAATATCCTTCTCAATTCCTCGAGTAAACGCAAGCCTTAATTCGCATTCACGCAAAATTAAGCAGGAGGTGAGCTTGCAGACGAGGCTTAAGGCGAGAAGGCAAACCAGACCGATAGCCCGGGAAATCTGAGCGACACCCACGTGTAAAGGTATGCCCAGGCACACGTACGTGTTAGGAGCTGTTGATGCCCCACTATGATTAAGAGGTTATTAACACGAATAGAAAATTACAATTTGCTTAAGTTTCCCAGTAAGCCTGGCCTAAGAGAGCCCAGCAGCTCGCCCAGCACGTCCCTCTGCTCCAAATTGGTTTATATTAGCCTACTCACAAACAGACCCAGGCTCCTCCCCAGATAAAACCTGCACCAGCCACGCATTTTTCCAGACACCAAGTAGCTTGTTTTCACCTCTTTAAAGGAGCGAACTCTCTTTACAGATGCACAAGCTCAGCAGAACCGAACCCTTTTAAAACAGCTCGGGCAGCATCCTAGCTGCGTCTCTCCCAGGTAAATTATCAAACAGCATCTTGCAAGAGAAGCCCTTAACGGAGACCTCTAAACAGCGTTATTTTTACACGCGGAGCAAGCTCACAGGCGCGCCGCAGCCCCAAACCAGCCCTTTTTCGAGGCAAGATGAGTCGGGAGGAAAGGGCAGGTCGGCAACCCGCGCTCGAGGTCGCCTCCGTACCAACACCTGCTTGTTCGTGGCTCGCACCTGCGCCGACTCGCAAACACAGCGGGGCCGGCTCTGTCCATACAGCCCCCTGCCCCGCGCCGCGGGGGGAGGCGCAGCTTTAACGAAAAGCAATGAAAGGGAAGAGTTTTGGGGTTTTTTTTTTCCTACCGACCCCAGAAGGTCAAGTTTCTCTCCCTCTGACGTCGTACTTCTGAAAAGCCTAATTGGGCCTTAAAGACCGCGAGCGTCCTGCCAAGCGAGCGCAGCAGCGCACGCTCCCGGCGAGCTAAAGGCCGCCTGCGGAAAGCACTTTCTTTCTGGCACCCCTTGGTTTTCGCCCAGACCCTTCCCAGACACGCAGATACACGCGCAGAAAGAACAACACAGCACGGAGAGCATCGGGGGGGAATCTTCCCCCTGGGGCGGCGAGCTGCCCTCCACCACCTATGGGTGGGTCAGGCCTTTTGGAAGGGCTGTATCAGGGTTTTTTTCCACGCTGTGCACGAACTAGCTCGCCACCGCCATTAACTGCCAGGTATAATATATATGTAAGGGTGAACAAGGCTATTTGCTTATCTCGCTCCCCTCCCGCCCTTGTTTTGTTTGGGTTTTGACTTAGCGTCAAGTTTATTTAAAGTCTTAAGGCTCTCCCTCTCCGCCCTCCCGGTGCTTGCGGGAGTTTTTCCGTGCGGATCACGCGCCGGCAGGGCCTCGCTGGGGCTGGGACACGATGGCCAAGGCCAGCGGACGCTTACTGACGGCAGCAGCGGGGATGGGCGGTATCAGAGTAACCCACTGCAGGGGTCCAGCTAAGGCGTTCCCTGTCCCAACACTCCCCACCCCAAAACCCAGGCATTTCACAAGTCTCTCCTTTTAGTTTTTGCCATTAACCAGTTTTCTGTAATATTCCTCCTTCCTCTCCCTCTGTTCCCAAGGTTCAGCTGTCTTGATCTCCCATCAACCCTCCGTTCAACCTCCGATATCTTTCTTTAAAAATATCTGGTGAGGTCAAGTTATGTTTCCAAGGTACCACGTTCGCTTTCCGAAGCGGGAGGGACGGAGGGCTCGATGAGCCATCCATCCCCTCCAACGGCAGCCACGGAGCGGGGGAACCCCTGAGCACGCAGCAGCAAAGATCCAGCAGTAAACAGATGAAGTTTGTCCCAGCACAACGCCGGGGTCAGGGATGTCAGAGATCACCCCGGATTAAAGTTTTAGATTTTTCCAAAGGGAGTGCACTGGAGGCAAAGTGCTACGTGAGAAGGGGATAAAGATTTTTTCCTCTGAATTGCTTAATACGTTGGCTTCCTCTGTATGGCCAATAAAAATGTCATTAGGACCCGTTTCAATGCATTCTTGCTGCATGTCCACTGAATTTATACAAAAGAAAAAACCCAGAGGTATTGGTTCTCTCTACAAAGACCCTTGGAGTGGGCACTGGGTATCACTAAACCATCCCAAGACCAAGGATTCAACACGTGACTTTTAGGGATCCTCCGCTCCCTCCTCCAAATCTGCAAGGGAAACATCTACGAACGGTTTGAGCTTTCTCTCCTTAAAAGCCTGATGTTCCTGCTACTACGCAACCCTGTGGTGGACAGCAAGGGCATCCCCCTCGCCCAGCCCCAGCGAACACACCAAAAACCCTACAAGCGTGATGAAATCCTGCACGGGTAGATCCACCTGGCTAGGACATCATCACGGTGGTGCTGCCAAAAGCGAAAGATCTATTTACCTTCCTCTTACCCGGGAGCTAATTAAGGCAGAGCTCCTGATTTGGATGTCGGGCTGCACAGAGGCGGCTGCCGCAGCAGAGCCACCACCACGGACACGTGTGGTGAAAGCCCTCCTTAAATGCAAATGCAACCATCAACATCCAGGCCAGGGCTTTAGTGTCCCCAAAAGAAAACAAACACAAGCGCTCCTGGAGACTTAACGATGCTGAGGAGAGGTGAAGCGAATTCAAACCTCTCCCCTCGCAAGTTTGGGTTTAAGCCTCCACACCTGTCAGAAGCACTTACATCGGTTAAAAGCTGCTGGGTTAAAGCTCTCCGATGTTCTCCTGGAGGCACCGGGTAGGTTTTAAACACCCACAAAAACCGTATGACAGAGTCTCCATCGATTTGGCAACAACCCCTGTGGAGTTTCTGGGGTTGAAGGCAACTTGGTGCTCATAAAGAAGGGCAGCGTCAGTGCTTTCGCAGGGAAATGTATTTTACATCATTTCAATCAAAACAACAAAAAACAACCGCTTTTGATTTTGAACGCAAGCATCCAGCTACCCCTTGGTGCTCAGACAGCCAGGACATATTTCAGGGGGAAAGCTCTCCACCTGCCCTGGGTGAATCGCGTCTAATGCTTTGAGAAGGATTAGATGAAGGGGTCAAGCAGCAAACGATAAAAGTGTGAAATTTAAAAAAAAAAAAAATACACAGCCCTAAAGGCCTGAGCTTTTTCAATATCTCTCGATTCCAGAGGAGATTGCCATCTCTCATGTCCTACCTGAATCCAGAAGCTTATAACTATTACGAGACAAATGTCAACGAGTGCGTAGCAGACACCGGCAAGGTGCTGGAGGGACCTGGGGAGGGTCGCAGGAGAGGAGCAGCACCTCCGAGACCTTGCTACAGGAGACGGGGTTGGCGGCCGGCTACCATCGGCGCTTCCCTGCGCAAAGCAAGCCCCCACCCTGCCCACGCCTTCCTCCCGGGCTTGAGCCACACACCTGGGTGCCAGATCAAAACTCCAGCGGCAACTGGAGCTCCAAAGCCACCTGCTCTGCACCGAGCACCCGCCGCCCTCCCTCTCGCACCACCACGGGTTCCGTCAGGCCACGGACCAGCTGGCCGTTTCAGGAGGACGGCCTCCTTGGGAAGCTCGCGCCGAAGTTGCCAAAGCCTTCAAAACACCGACAAGGCTAAATAAAAGATCTTCCCCTTCCCTTCCCTCCAAAGGAAACAAAATGTAGCGTGATAAATGGCCATCTTAAACCCATGTAATCATTTTAACGCAATGAAACAAGATTTGCTGAGTTACTCCAGGCTCTAAACTTTTGAGGGAAAGGCGGGGGCGACCAGGCGCGATCCGGCACAGCCAAAGCGGACCCGCCCCGGGGAGCAGGGACGGATCCCGCCTCGCCGAGTAGCCCGCCTCGAGCACGCCTTCGCGGCAGCTCCGGGTCAACCCCATCCCTACGCGCGCTGAGCGCATGGGCTGGGAGGCCCGGGAAGCCGAGGAGGGCGGTGGGGACGGCTCAGAAAAATGTGTGTGTTCAGGGCGGGCTGGATGCTCCTCGTGCCGAAGCGGGGAGAGCCGAGCATCTCATTTGTGCAGAAGTTCGCTGCTCGTCTCCATTTTACACGCTCCGCTTTCTCCACCAGCATCTTGTCTCCGAAGCAAGACGGAGTCTTTCAGAAACAAAACCAAATATCTTCGCATTTCGCTGTTCGGGGGAGGGGGGCAGGATCTGGTGCGATTTAATGCCCAGGCGCAAGCGGGAATCGCAAACTGTCCACTTCTTTTTCCAGGGACAAAAAAAAAAAAAAACCTTAGCTGAACCAATATGCTTTTTTCCATATTTAATAATTTGATTTTGAAGGCTAGTCATATCAAAGAGCAAAATATTCAATATCGTTAATTCAGTTTTGCAAAATATATTCTTAATTTAAAAATGATTTTGCTCGGAGTGGTAGTGTAGTAATAAAGCAGGTATTGACCAGATCTTATTGATTGCGCTGTCCTCGGGCAAGGAACACTGACCTTGCTCACACTCTTATTGCTTACGCTTTCCCTGGCCTTCTTCATCTATGCCCGCTCAATAATATATTATTAATATATATTTTTAGCAAAAACTGTATGTTACAAGGTTAGGGCTTCTTAGTGATTTTTTTTTTTTTTTTTCCTCCGTGCTGCTCTGCCTTTGGGGTTCTTCAGGGAAGAAAAGATTTTGCAGCCGAGTTGCTCCCGGGCTGCTGTTCGCAAACACCTTTAAACCAAGTTGCTTTGCTGAGCTGGTGGAGGCCAGGCACACACTTTTTCCCTCTCTTTTTAATTGAAAGGTTGTTCAGTTGCCGGTCCCTTATGGGACCAAAATTCACCAAGTAAATAGAGTCAAGGGAAGAGCTACACCCCAGGTACTTAAAAGAAAGACAGCACGTATTTCCAGCGAGATCAAGAGTTAATAATGCAATTTAATTGTTGATCGTTCTTTGGAGATAATTAGAACTGATCGGAGGGCTCGATTCACCAGTGCCTTGCACTCGGAACTGTCCTTCGCCTCTAACTCAAGGTGGGATTGAGAGCGCGGGACAGACGCGCCGGCCCCACCAGACCCCGCGCAGGGTGGGCACCGCAGGGCGACCACCTCGCCAGCACCCAGAGCCCGGCCCCCGCGTCCTCGTCTGACCACGCTGTGCTCGCAGGTGTCACAGGAGTCTCCAAAACCTGTCAGCTGTAAGCGGTTTTGTGGCCACAAAACCCAGACCCGACTTTGCTTTGGGTCTGTCTCTCTTTACCGGTGCAAAATTAAATAGGGAAGTCGAGAAGGGGTGTATCTAAACACTACACCGATCCGGTTTTGTTCACGGCGTTTTATCCGTCAGTGACCAGGAAAGCAAACCGAGAGCGAAATATAAAAATCAAGAGAAGGAGCAAAATCGGCTGCTGATCTGCAGCCCTTGCGTGGGGAGGCACCGGGGCAGAAGTCTGCGAGCAGGGCTGTCTCGGAGGAATAAACGGAATAAACTGCTTACAGATCAAGGTCCTCAACAGACAGTTAAGCTTGGCCCCTTTGGCTGCTTAATTCTGTAAGCCACCTATTTAATTCGTGCGTTAGCAGGAGTTATCCGGAAGAGAAACGGAAGGATCTGCGACCTACCTGCGGGACACGTAGCGTTTCGCTGTCGAGCCCACCCCGTGTGCTGGTATTTGCACGTGCAGCTCGTAACCGGGAGCCGAATGTTCACTGATACTTTTGCATGAATGACACGATGAAAAAAAAAAAATAAATTGTATCTCATTGTATTACCAGCCATTGAGGGCCCTTTTGTTTAGTTTGATAATATTACATGTTTAATAAAACACTGTTGAATTTTGATTGCATCTTGTGAGCGCGGTCCTTTATCCTTTCGCCAGCTGGCTGATACAAAAGCTTATTTTCTTTTTAAAGACGTTTTAATTCCCAATCTCCATCGCTCGCTCCCCGGGTGAGCGGGAGCCGGGGGCGCGGGGAAGGCGCAAAGCCCAGCCTAACACTGACCCCCTTCGGCCGGGCGCCGGGGGGTCAGCCCGGGACGCACCCCGCGCGAAAAGGGGGCACGCCGGGAGCCGCGCAGGCGCGGGCGGTGGTGGGAAGGCGTTGGGTGGGTTATTTGTGCCTCTCAACGAGTAACAATGAGCAGCCCCGGTGTTCAGCTGATTACTTCGCCTTGCATCAGCACGAGGGCGAGCGGAAACGCACACTGCGCGTTTCTTTGGGATTTTTTTACCCTCCAGTGGAAGCGATCAACAAGTTCACCTTGCATTAGACCTGCATCGATCCGAGTTGATTAAATCCCGAACCGCGAAATATTTCATAAACTCTCCTTCATGATCAATTTACGTGGAAAGTCCCATTTCGACGCTTCAAGACGCTCAGGCTGTTTCCAGACGCTCCTTCAGCATCTGAGGAGCTGAAGTCTGACCCACGGACACCTCGCGTGCATCCAAGTACCATCGCCTCCCTGAACCTCTCTCTCCACCCACACCAGCGAGCTACATAGTGCTGATGCACAAGCCTTCGCGCTCAACCATCGACACCAAAAAAACCTGTTAAAGTAACTCTGGTACGTTTTGGGGTTGGGCCAGCGGGGAATTACCACGAGCCAGCCCAAGCCCAGTCTTCGCAGGTCAAGGGAGCTCGATAGCGTGGGCAGGATCAGGCCCCTGGGGCCCATTTCCCAACCAGACTCGACCAAAACCCAAAATTGTCCGGCTTACCGCAAGTATGGTAAATACGGAGTAGAAACATCTCAGTTTAAGCACTTAGAAAGGCTGCTCCCCGACTAACTCCTCCCTTCACCCTCTCCAAAATCCCAGCATGCCAAACGCCCAGAAAGAGCTTCCACCAAAGTTTTCCTGAGATAGGAAAAAAACGGGTAAAAACAAGCCCTTCTCCGCTTTCGGCTCTAGCCCGTCTCTTCAGCCGCGCGTTCGGGGCCTGCGTCTAATATTTCTTGAGGTGAGAAAAGAGTCGACTGGATTATAGGAATACAAATGGATTAATTTGGGGTGGATTAGACGCACGGCAAAATATAAGTTTGTCTTGTATTAGCATAACGGTGTCATAAAAATGTAGATTCGGAGGCAGAGATTATTTGTGGTACTGTTAATATGTTGTTGCTATAGTAAAAGATGTACACAATATTTACACTGTATTTGACCACATAAAACATGTCGTATACAGACACAATTTTTCATTAGATGAAAGAGAGCCAGAGGGCTCTTCATGCTGCCAGTGCTAGCGCTCCTGATTTTTCCTTATTTTTTTACCTTCAAGAACAAATACGGTTTTAAACCATCATTACTGTATTTGGAACAGTTAATATTTCATATCGTGACATCGCTGCTCAGAGGTAACAGGTTTAGTTGATTACTATTTGTTTATAGTGCTGGAGAAACCTGCAATCATAGAGAACATAAAAGGATTGCAATTAGATCTATTGGTTGAGAGCTGCACTCCTCTGACCCACTGTAAAGTGCTTAGCACTATCAAAGAGATAATGCCTACTTGCAGCTGGCACATCTGTACATAATAACACGGGCTGCATTGACACAGCCACTAAAGACTGCCACTACCCTCTTTAACTAGAAGCAGAAAACAGATCGTGCTTTTAAAGAGCGTATCAACAACAAAAAAAAACCCCTTCCGCACTTCGCCAGAATTAGCGCGCTCGCCGCCACAAGAAGCTTTTCCTTTTCACTCCTGCTTCTTCAGGGAATCCAGAGACGTTAAACAAAAGGCCAGGGACGCAGCCAGGCTCGGCATCGGGGAGCACCGTTGTCCTGGATCGCAAGCTTGCACCAGGGATGCGTTTTGCCCTCCCAGCTCTCTGTGAAGAGGGAACCTTCCCCATTTCCCCGGGAAGGTAAATTCGGGGGAGGCTCGCACCGGGATGCCGCAGGGGCGCGAGCTTTGCTCTCACGGGGGGGGCAGAGCAGGACCTGATCCCACCTCGGTAAAGCCACGGAGACCCCAACGCCCAGTAACATCGATTTTAAGGGAAATCCTGAAGCAGCTGCTTTCCTTTACATATTAATTCAAATGCCGCTCAAGTTTAGGACGCGCTTAAATATTTTCTCAACTCGTAGCCTGAACTGGCTAAATCTCACGAGGGAGCATCGCGCATTTACACGGACCGGTTCATCGCCGCTGCTCCCTTCGCAGATGTAGGAAGACCTTTTTTTATTATTATTTCATGGAAAACTTCTCAGCCTTTCCCCCGCTGCGTTTACCATCCCAAGCATCAACAGCAGGAGCACATTTTTCGGGAAGTAACCTTATTCACCAAGACACCGAATTTGCTGTGTTAAGACAAAACCACCTATTCCGGGGAAACAGCCCGAGCTGGAGGCTCACGGAGCCTGCGTTTCACCGAAAAGTTCCCGTTCCTGTCACAGCTTTAAGTTTAGCTGCGGAACCGTACCCATCCTTTCTCCCTCAACGCCGGCGCCCGCGCCCCCGAACCGCCGCCCCGCCGAAGCGCGCGGTGGGGGTCTCCTCCGGAAAGCGAACGCGAAGAGCACGCGGACGTTTCTCAGCACCGCGCTGCCCGCGCAGGGTGCAAAACCCACCGCGGGCGGTGGAAACCCTCCCGTTGACCCCAGCTGAGCGCGCATCAGGCCTTGGACGAGCAAAACCGAAAAGAGCAAGGGAGAAATACCAGCAACAGGTTTCACGTGTGTTTTCCGCACCTCCAACTTCTATGTCCCTTCAAAAATGCCTCGAAACGAGTCCTCGGACAAGGCGCAGGCTCAGGTCTGCCCGGCACGGGGGGGGTTGAGGATGCAAAAACGCTCCTCAAGCGGACACGTAACCCATCACGGAGGGTTTGCACCCATGTTCCCTCGTTCCCGTAGCACCAAGCCAAGTAGACATTTCAACCGACTGAAAAGCGATACATGTGAAACCAATATAAAAGGCGCCATACAGTAAAAAGCCAGGCGCAGTTAAGCCTGCAGAGTTCACCGCCTCATGCTACTGCCGAGGGTAACGGCATCACACGCTGAAAAAAGGGCTCACGCAACTATATGCTGGAAGAGGACGTCCCACGTTGTCTCGCTGACAGCAGTAAAGGACTCCTGCTACAAAGGAAAACCCAAATTTCCACGTGAAACTGAGCTTGAGGGGATGCGACAGGAAAAAAAAAAATTCAAAACGACGTTTGGATTTGACCTCCTCAAAATATTTGATTGGGTTTGATGCAATTTAAGGTGAGTTTTTTCCTTGTTTATGAAACTCAATTTTTATGTTACATTGTAACTTACAGACAGCGAAAATATTTTGACTATTACTGTGTTATTACTTTCCCGTGGGGCCAAATTAGTTGGCTACTACTAGTGTGTTATGACTGAGAGAGTCAAGAGCTTTAGACGTTTATATTTTAACGTTACAACACGTAACAAAGCTCAGAGTGGTGTAGCCAGGACAAGCCCAGGCCCTGTTTCGGTGAAAGGAGAGACAGAAGGACACCGGAGGTACCACATGGCACACACACTATGGGCCACACCGCGCTCCATGCCCCAAGCAGGACCATGACGGGAGCCGGAGAACCTTCTCGTTGGCATCTTGATGCCACTTTGAAATCAGATTATCAGCTCTCCCTAATCCATCCCGCTTCCGAGCTGGTAGTAGCAAAGGAAGGAAGCAACGAGCATCAATTCTGGGGGACTGGATTGTAACCAGCTCTGGTGATTTGAATCTAAGGTTTGGAAATTTGGTACTTTTCTTAAAAAGTCACAGCTCCTGGAGTCCCAGGACTACAAGCAATTTCAAGTTTATAGTTGTAACCGTTGCCGAACCTCAGGACTGCAAGGAAAATCTTGAAAAGAAGCCCTAAAAAGGCCAAAACACAAACCTGATAGAAAATAACCCACGTACCACGCCGATGCATTTTTGTCAGCTTTCCAGTCTAGGGAAAGCGCCGCCGGACTCGAGCTGGTTCAGCCTGGCCCTTGGTGAGACTGAGGGAGGCACGATCGAAAGTCTCACGGTTTGGATGAGGATACAGCCGGGGCTTTTTTGTCCTGCCCCCTCACTCCTCCAACCCCAACACACAAAGGAAAAGCTCGCGCCGTTATCGAGCGGATCGTTTGTATTCCTTCCTCTGCCTCCCAGCGCCTTATCTCGCCGCTCTATAAAAGTACGTGTGGGATCCTGTCATTCAGATTGCGTCGTTCGGATGCGGGCGTAAACACTGGCTTGATTACAACGCAGAAATGCTACTCCCTACCAGAGGAAGAATTCACTGCAAAAATCATTGCGTTTGTTTTTGTTTACGTTACAGCACTCCAGTAAGTGGAACAGCTGAGTGTTTATCCTGCTGCAAGGAAATTCATGTTGGTATTTGTAATAAATGGTTTACACTTTAAGGGATAAAAACAATTTTAAAATCTCTGGAAGAAAGAAAGGAAGAGATATGAAAATATTGCAGCAAAGTTTCCCGTACACCCTCGAGTTTCCTTCTGCTTCCTTCTCCCTGGAGCCCCAAGCCATTGCTCCATGCTCAGCAGGTACCGGTGTGGGATGCACCCATGCCCAGAGTGGTCCCAGTCTCACCCACCACCTCACCAAAACCCAGACAGAGGCATGGGGAAGACCTCCCTGGGCATCGGGGAGCTTTGGGTTTCACATCGTAAAGTCCTGGGGGTGAACTGGGTAGCCCAAGTTTGAAGAGCACAAAGATCTCCGTCCCAAAGACCTCCTGTCTGAAGGCACGCTGCTCCGGTGGCTGCTGGTCTGGCGCTACTTCCAACCCAGAAATGAACTGGAACCAGAAATAATTGGATATGTTCCCAAGCAAACCTGTTCCCATGAGATTTCCAACCACGTTCTCCAAGAAAATACATTAAAAAAAACAAAACCAAACGTTTCACGCGGCCCCCTCAACACCCAGAGCAAGATGAGTGAAGCCACTGACACATCTCAGAGCCTCGGGTCTCCTGGGCCGTGCCTTTCCTCCAGCCGCTGCTACATCTTCTCCGAGGCCCCCCGTCCTCTCACACGGGTTTCTGACTGAGAACAGATGTCACAGATGTGCAGAGCCTCCAATGACGGGGCACAGGCATTCCACACCTGAGAGAGCCCACCACCCCCTTGCCAGGCACCACGGACGCCGGCTGCAGAGGAAGACGTGCAAATTCAATGATTTTCCTCTCCTCTTGCCGCCTTTTGAGAGAGGACCCCTGGGATCCTCCGAGCGGTTCCCGCTGAACGCGCCATGCCCAAACCGCCAAGGGAGGGACGCAGACGCGCGGCAGGAGCCGCAAAGTCCACCAAAATCACCGGCATCTCATTGCTGCGCCGCTCCACGTCTCCGGCGATAAGTTCTCTCTAAATTGCAGAGTTAAATTCCCAGCCGTAGATATGCAAGCAAAGATTCCACCTCATTTCGAGCCTTTTGCACTGTTCTCACATGTCCGAAAATGAGCCTTTGCCTCAATAGCATGTTTGGCAGGTCTCGAAAAATAAGGGGAAAAAAAAAAAAAAAAGTCGTATTACGAATACATTTGACTCGAGAGCACTTTGGCTCTACTTACACAATATCATGGGAAACCAAACCCTTCAGCCTGCATGGATTCGTACCTGGGAGTCTGAAAAACGCAGCCTGAACGCCTGACGTGGGCATTTGGCATTTCTTGCGAGGATGAATTGCTTCAAAATTGGCTACCTGAGGTCTAGGCAATGAGACACGGTAATGGCGCTGAAATGACGGTGGGAAGGAGGGAATCTGCTGATGGCACTGCAGTGGGAACAGTATTATTACGCTCATTGTTTTGATATCGCCAGCACGTTATCCACAAAATAATGGAATATAATGAAACGATTTCTCCTCCACAGACACATATTTTATAAAGGCTCGAGAAGAAAGGACAGCCTTCTAAATTGCCTCGGCTATTCAAATTTAGACCAACGCGAAACACACCAGAAATGACAGGAATTTTTGCCCACTTCTAGAAGACACTGAGGATGCCCAGAAACACCGCGCAAGGATTCGGGCTCTTCCCTCGTTAAACTCTTCAGCAGAATGTGCTTCTTCACAGTACATGTGAGTTTCTTTTGGACAAGAGACCTGAGAGTTCTTGGAGGGTTCCTGCTCCTAAAATCACGGAAAGATGGATTTTATTATTAACGCGTAATCCACAGATTCAAAACTAACTCAAACTTGCCGCCTGAGAGAGTTACTCTGTAGCTGTCCTCCAGAACGTGGGTTTTAGCCCCAAATTCTGCACCACCTGTACCACACTCCGCCCCTCGTACACCACCATTTTCACCTGCCAAAGCACAACTAATTTAAGTCCAAGCAAGCACTGATGTCTCCTATAGCTGCGGGACCTCACTTTGCCAATGGAGGAAGGATGAAAGGATGGATTTACCGGCTTTCTGCAATGGGACCCTAATTTGGGGGAATCTCCTGTTTGAAATCAAAAACCTCGGGCTGCCAATGCTTCTGGGCAAGCCGTACCCGATTCGCAAAGACTCCTCGCGTTTCTTCAACGCGTCAAAGGGATAAAATCCAGCCGAAGGAGCGCGTCACCCTGCAGAAGAAAAGAGCGGCCGGGCACTTGGAAAAGCACCCGCACGTGCGTTACGGAGCGCTGGTATCGGCGGGTTATAAAGTACAGATTCCCTAATTCAGAGAGTATCCAAGATCGATGAGTTACTTAAAAGACAGGTATTTACTGCCACCCCGGTGGAGTTTCCTATCCTGGATTTCATTCAGTAGTTATCAGAGGGCTGTAAAGTTCTTTCCCTTTTTCTTTCCTTCTTCTCTTTCTCTCTCTCTCTTTTTTTTTTTTTTTTAAGTGGTAGAAGATATTCATTTAAATAAAAGAGGAGCCCTGACTTTTTCCATCGGTAATCTGGTCCATGTGTTCCCTGCATCTGAGCGTTTTCAGAAGGGCCTGACTGTCTGGGTTAATTGTTTAATGCTTTTAGTTAGAATTAAACTTTGCACCTGCTCTGACAGTGATAAATTAAATGTGCTCCTTTTCCAATACTGTTGCCCTCTTTAAGTAGAGACCAAGAAGTGTATCTCCCTCCTTTGCCAGCGTTTGAGGAATCTGCGCTACACTCGAGTGTAAACCAGTATAATTTGTCACTAGAGCTAACGCCAATTAAATTGATTGCGTTGGACTGAACTTTAGGACCTCTAATGCAAGCACTAAGGGAAAAATGGGCTTTTTTCTGCCCATTTCCCCATGTGGCACTTAGACATAGCTCAACAGTGGAAGGCTTTCAAGGTTCAAAAGGGTTTTATTTTCAAAAGAAATGGGCATTGATCAGTTGCATTTAAAGGCAAAGATAATTCCAGAGCTTGAAGGCTGGATTTGTGTTTAAGGTCTAAATCTCTTTCTTTAACCTTGGGGGGCCAGTATAACATAAAAGCCACAAAGAGATTAAGATTACAAAGGGTTTGCAAGTGTAAATGATGCAGCGGTATTCTTCAAACACAACGCGGGCCGGCTTCGCGACCACGGCCGGGGTCAGCATTTGATCTGTTGATTTTACACCTGTAAAAACAACTCGTGTTTATTTGTCGCTTCGGCATTATCTTGGCAAATGTTTGGGCGAGAGCACTCCCGCGCTGAACTTGCTCACGCCGGGGAGTTCAAGCTCGCCTTCTTAAAGCTGATTGAAAAGTAAGCGCTCTAAAGGTCAGCCTGGCAGAGGCAATACCGAAAGCCTTTTTCTTTGTCAGCCTAACGCAGCCCACGTGAAGGATAGGAGCCGTACGCGCCGCTATAGTCTTAAGACGTATAGTTTTAGTGCCTTGGGGACCTCGATGGACGGCGGGGGAAGGCGCTGGGCGCCCGCCCGCATTCGTTACGCGGCCCACATAGGCGGTCTGCCCAGCAAGCCGCTGCCGTGCAGGTTGTAAACATGCAGTAAGTGATTACCGTGCTGGGGGCTCGCGACGCCGTTGTATCTCCAGCCCTGCGGAGAAGTGCCCCCCCTCGCAGCCAAAAGACATCCCAGCCTGAGCAGGGCCTCCACGTAGGTCAAGGCCGTAGGGACCGCGGGCTAGCTCGCCTTAGCGAGGTGCGTTTCCTCGGCTAGAGCAACAGCAGAAATACGCAAAAAGCGCTTTTGCCAGCAATTCAGATGCAGGCAAGTATCCCCATCCACCTTGTCAAAGGGGGGTTGGCCAACAGCCCGCGCAAGCTCACCAGAACCCTCCCGTTGGGGGCCAAAAATCTCTTTCCAACCGTCCGTCAAGTCTATTGACTGCACGAGGCATCCTCGCTTGTAAAGTCCCAAACACACTGAAGGGAAGCCCAACACCTCCCGAGAGCTCTCTTTTTCACTCGCAGGGGAAAAAACCAGCAAAGTCTTCACCGTGCACCTGGGATAATCATTTTGCTGCGTGCGACGACCGAGGCTCAAAGCAAGCCAAAGCCTTTGCAAGGTAGAGCTGGACAAGCTGGGGCCACCGGGCAGATTTATGCAGCACCGTAATAATGGGCACAAGGAAACTGTCCAGTTTTTTAATTATAAAAGGGCACCGCGCAGACACTGTCTGCTCATGATATACAGGGAGAGGGATGTGCCAAACCGCCTTATTGATTCGGGCAGGAGCAACCAACCTGCTCACGGGCTTAGGTGGAGGACACCACCAGCCAAAAGCAGCGTGGGCTGCGTTTCACGCGTGTACGCACGCGCGCAAGCTTGCAGCAGCAGATGCATGAGTGACATAGGGGAGACGGAGCAGGAGGGGGTTGCCCAGCCACCCGGCTGCGTCTTGCCAGGCAGGAACGGGAACACGTTGCTCAGCACTAAAAGAGAAAGTGAACTCTCATAAAACCCCCCGAGGAAAGCTACCCCTGCTAAGGTACGCGCGCACGTGTGTAAAACTTGGGGACTTTTCCCCTGTAACATGCGTTTTCTTGCCGTGGTGTATGGTTGGCATTGCATGAACACGCAGGTACATATGTGCATGCAATGGGTGTATATAATGGCTCTGTATGTACATAAATGAATGCACACATGTACACATCAGCCGGTGCAGGGGGTTGACGGCCGGTCTCCCTTCTCCTGTATGCGCAGTCACCAGACCACCCTGCTCAGATCCAGTTTCCTGGGCCACCTGTGTCTGAAGCTTTCCAAGCCCAAGGGAAGTTCAGGTACCACCCTGCCGAGGCTCCGACCTTCATGGTTGGTAACAGGCACGAGCAAACGGACGCCCACACGCGTAGGCTGCGCACAGCTCCCAAACACACCGTTACTTTCAGCTCAGCGGCGCGGGAGATGCATCCGCCGACGTGAAAATTAACAATCCCCTAACGAGAACTCATCAGCTAAGCACAGGCTCCCAGAGCTGGGCACAGATGCACACAAACACGTACACGCGGGGGCAGTAAACGTATCTGCATAGACATATGTGGACATATCCAAGACCAGATGCCCCAGCTAACACCCACCAGCGTAGCTCCACTTGCACCAGTGCATGATCTGGCTGTGAAACATTTCTGTTATCGCCTGACATCTGAAAGGAGAAATGAGAAGCAACTCTTTCAAAGCCACCAGGTGCTTTTTTTTTTTTTTTTTTTTGGTGAGACTTGTTTCAAAATCTGCAAAAGAAAGTAAATGTTGAACCAAGATAAACTCCACTTGAAGCCCACACATGAGGCAACTCCTCAGGTCACCTCATACCGAAACTCTACAGCGAAACCAAATCAGAGATCAAGGAGAAGCCATGCCTGAAACCTCCAGCTACCGAACTTACCAGCTGAAGAGAGCGCATCGCGGCCGACCAGAACAGTCGCGCCCTTCGGGGAAGACCGCAAAGGAGGGGCACAAAGGCCACTATCATTTGCCAGGCTGGAAAGTTAAGACACAGGCAAAGCCGATTGCAGTTCTGTTGCTATTTTCAAAAGTGCAAGTTGTTTCAACAGAAGCCTAATCTGTGTATGTCTAGAATAGGAATGAATGGATTAGCCTTTCAAACCCTTCACGATCGGGTCAGGATCGTTCGAGCGAACCACAGCTACAGCAAAGTTGAATTCGGCATCCGGCAACTCGATTCGCAAACAGAACATTTACTTATTGTAAAAAGTGCCCGGCGTCAGCATACCCGCTTTTAAGGAGTCTTTTGAGGGTGACTAAGAGAGCGCGAGATTAGTAAACAGTAATTTATGTACCCAGATACACGCTAGGCATTAGTCATCTGCGAGCGCGCTACCTGCGCCGGCCGGCGAGGGACACTGCCGGGCATCGTTTGAAAGCCCTCTCCTGATTACAGCCCCACAATGGCATTGTTTGGTTTGAACTGCAGGTATTTATGTTGGGCATTCAGCTTTTCCACTCTTCCTTGATTGGTTCTTTTCAACTGAGTCCCATTAAATTAAAGTTCCTTCGCCGAGCATATCAAAGTAACACCGGAGAATTTTTCATAAGCATTACTTGACCCAGCTGGCATATTTTCATGTTTGAAAGTGATTTTCACTCACAATGGGAATGGCTCCCGCTATTGTCAGGGAGGTGCTTTTGTTTCACTTGATGCCACTAACTAGCTCAAGCCTCAAGTGCCATTAAGATATTTGGCAGAGGTTCTCCAGATAGCGTATTTGTTTGGAGGGGTTATTGTGAAAAATATCCCTAATCCGAGTCAGGCAGAGAGAAACGGAATCTGGGTCACCCTCTGCTCAAACGAGTCCCCAAGCCCGTGAGCCGCAAAGGCCAGCGTTGCCGTACACCCCGAGACCGGCAGAAAACACAGAGCTCCCATCGGAGCCTCTTCCTCCAGAGGTTCAGTCTCTGGTGGGCAGCCTTTCTGCATTTAAAAATACAATTTATATCTTCCACCGAAAAGGAAAGGTCATCGCAAACGGTAAGGGAACTGGAGGGAAAGTTTCCAAGTGCATCAGAAAAACGTTCTCCAGGGACGAAGGTGGTAGAGCCGCTGAAGCCTTGCGGAGCACACTCATTTCTAGAACATGGGGCTGCTTACGTTCCTCGCCTTGGGGACAAAACAGGTTGCTTTCTGGATAAGTTTATAACACACGTGCTTCTGAAAACATGTCAAGGTCTGGCTTTGTATCCAAGAGAAGCCAGTAAAACATCAACCACTTCTGGAAAACCATTCCCCAGTGCAATCACCTCCATGTCCCCACCACAATCTCCTGCTTGCTTCTTCTGAATGTAGCGAACCCCAAAGTCCCCATGGCTCTCCCTACTTGGCTAAATCCAGATTCATCCCGCACACTTTCCTACAGCAAACCCTTCATCTTGGCATGTATCCACCTTAAGTCCTGTAAGTCTTCCACCAGGCACAGATTTGCCTACAGACCATTTCCATCGCTCGTGGCTCAGTCACGGCAGAGTCTCTCTCTCGCTTAAACTGCATTGCACCTTCCACAATCCCTTGGACCCAGCAGATGCTGGATCTCCAAGACCCTGCCCCAAAACACCTCAGCTTCGCCAAATAGCACATAAACAAGTGAAAGCAGAGGCCACACGAGTGATTTTTCATCCCCTTCAAAGTTCCCCTGTGGTTCTAACGTCCCTCCTTTTCCAGCACACAGTGAAGCAAGTCACATTAGTAGCACTGGAGAGATTTGAACAGGATTTTTTTTTCTTTTCCTGGTTGAGAATTAGTAATGGGAAAGAGCCACCCCCCTCTCCTCCTGCCACGTTGGTTTTCGGGAGTACATTCAGTCAGCATTATGGAGACTTCCATCAGAACATAATTGTCAATATATGAAACGAGCGGCAAATGCTCCAAAACCCAGGGAGAAGTTTGAATCCCAAGATTTTTAAAATTCTCTGTCCCACGTTCTGCAAATAGCACTTTTTGAAATACCGATGACAGACACGAGCAAAGTTGGTGAAACCCTGCAAATATCTCCTAGGAATACCCATGGAAGTTTTCATGCAAGTGTGTTTTGGCCGATTTTGTGTCACCGTCGTTGCTGGTTTCCCCTGAATATTCCAACGCAAAAACATACGATCAGCAACAACACCAAAAAGAGAAAATTTCAAGTAAATGTGAGGCGTATTCACAGAAAGTTAATACTCCGTGCTTAGTTTCTGTATCGGCCATGGAAACCTGTCCAAAAGAGTTATATTCCTCCAACCAAACAGAAAAACACCGTGTGCTCCCTCTGGCTTTGAAGACAACCCGTGTTTTCCTTTGAATATATATGCAAAACCCAACTACTTATTAATTCAGCTCAGAATTAATTGGTAAATCATTTCAAATAAATAACTCATCTGAGAAAGCTTGTAACCGGCTGATAACCGCAAAAGAGGCAAAGCAGGACCGTGACGTGATAATGAATTATTTGTTGGTCCCTCGTAACGAGGGGCAGTAACTCTGGAACCAAGAGGGCATCTCCCAACGCTGGCCGCCGCTGAGACCCGCCAGAGGAGGAGCAGGACACCGGCACAGCAGCAGCGCCCGCCGTCGGTAGCTCACACCGTCGTGGTTAAGATACAAAAATAGAACGGAAGGACCAACATCGCCATCTGAGAAGAAATAAGCGGCATGCTGAGGTAGGGGGGTCATACCAAAGTAGGGTCTAACTCAGTCTCCTCTGTTTCGGTGTCGAGCCTTGACCAGGAGGACCTACACCTTCTCCTTCAGCTAACGGGTTATCCTTTATTGCTCTCACACCCGTCGTCGGCTCTGTTCTTGACTGAATAAGCTACTATTAAAGCTGAAGCCGGAGAGACGGACCCCTACATCCCTACCCTAGGAAAAATGATGGGTGGAAAGAAACATCCACCGAGCCGAATTTTTGAACTGTTACATAAAATGACAGGTTTTGTTTAACCCAAATCTCGGTCCATGCTGTGGCACAAGTCACACACCGTGCGGCATTCCTGCCTCGAAGGAGGGACCTTAGCGGAACCACGGCTAACGCAGAAACTGCCCGGCTTCGGGCGAGCGAGCAGTTGGCTGGGGTTTCTCCTGCTGCCTTTGCCTTGATTGCAAATGAGAGACATGTGTTAAGAAAAGTGATTATGCTTAAATTCAAGTGGCTGAACTTCTTGTTGGGGGTGGGTTTTTTTTTTCCCCTACTCTCTTCCTTTTTAAAAAGACATCCCTTAGACAGCTGAGCTAATAGAGTCCAACATCTTTGATGATAGTGATGCTAACACTAGAAACAAATTATAGTGTTCAGAAAGTTTGAAAGACTGAAAAGAAATGCAGAACGTGTAACACCAAATTTGCCTGTCAAGTACTTTTTTTATTACTGCTTGTTTCATTTTATTTTATTCTTAAAACTGATGTTTTTGCAGCTATCTGCCTCCCCACTGGAAATTCCAGCTCGGAGAATACTGATTTGCAACTTCAATCATCGCCTGACAAACACAGTCCCCGCTAAGTGAGAGCCGATCCGTAACAGGTATTTCAAATTTTCGTAAGTCACAACACGTCACCCTAAAGTGAAGCATTTCATTCACGGGACAGACCCTTCTGAAATCAGCAAATATTTTTAATTTTTTTTTTTTTTAAATGCATAAAGCCAACTCAATATTCCGAGCGCAAGTGGCCACATGCGCACGCAGCCAGCATCACCTGGCAGAGCTCCTCAGACTTCAGCAGAAATTCCCTTAAACAAAACCAGCTGAGAGTCTGGCTGAACATTTTAACATCATTCAGACTCCAGATTTCTGCTGTCTTTTTTTAATTATCTTTTTATGTGGTTTTAACCATACGTTCCCTTACGCGATACCTTGCAGTGAATGACAGGGGTGAGCAGCAAGAGCACGTGGCACGTACCGCGTTAAACGGTGGCTTGCAGCATCGCCGCTTTGCTGATGCCTCCTGACGCTGATGGCCGCTTATTGCCACAAAACACTGTATTTGAGGTGCTCTCATCGCGTCCTCCGATCTATCGCGTCCCACACTCCTAAAGACAGACTCTCTGCGCCTAAAAACGGCGATATCGCCGCACAAAGACCGAGCGCTACGGCCACAACAGCACCTTTACGCTGCATGGTCCGAGTTCATTTTCTACACTTCTTGGTGTGTTGTTTCCTTGGTAAAAACAAACAGGCAGGTCCGAGCTTTCCTGCTCCACCAGATGACCCGTCACAAGCTGCCTTTTCTCCTTGCAGACAGCAGAGCAAGAGACCACCTCCTCAGCAGGCATAAGGCGCGTAGTAACGCATGCCCAGATAATAAAAGCAATGCAAGCTCCGGGGGTAATATATGTTGCTCGCTAGCTTTGTATTTGTGCACCGGCATCTGCGTGGAAAAGATGGACTGCATAGAAAACGTGCATCACCTGGAGAGGCACCTTGGTATAGATGCCACCAAAGAGGAGACAGCAGCGCCGCGGGCCACGCGTTCATCGCGCCCAGCGATGGGACAGAGGTTGTCCCACAAAGCTTCGCTCTTCTTAAAAGGAATGTTACTGCCATGAACGATGCTGTTTCGGCTGGGCTTGAATCAGCAGAAATACCCTTCCTGCACTGAAGAAGTTATAATGTAACCTGGAAAATTTATTTCATCTTGGTTTCATTTCGTTGACCCTCTGGGTGTTTAACACAGACCTGCCCTCCAACAACGTGATGGAAACATTGTGTAAACGAGAATTTCTGAGAAATGGCATAAATGGGAATTGGCTGAGCCCTCCTAAATGTAGCTGTGAAATACGTTAAATTCAACAAAATAACGATACAGGGAGAACTGGGTGATCTCCTGTTTTTACGGAGCTTTATAGGGATCACCTTCTGTTCTCTGGATCTGCGTCGAGTTCTCACATCCTAAATTTCACATCAACTTTCAAGTTCAAACGGACAGCATAACTCAGCCCAAACAAGAGCACTTCCACCTGACTCTCTAACTCAGGCCAGACTCGCTGAAAACTCAGCCCAGGTTCATCAAAAGGTTTGCAAAACCTCAGTGAACTTGGCCCGAGTTGGGATACGTAATGGGTTTCAGCTGTAAAGACTTTCACCTGGTTTGGGGTTTGCTCACTGAAGTTTTCCCACAGTCCTCATTAGGGCTCAGACGGGAACTGCTGGTCCCCCACCGATTTCTCTTATCTCTGCATCTTATAACTAATATTATTAAGCTAATGTATTTACTTTGCTCTTCAGCCATGGGAAACTATCATCCTCCTGCTACCCCTTTGATTTTAGTATCGAACGTGAGAGCGCAGACCTAAATTTGGATGTCGGAGCACACAGGAGGTTTGCATTGACCTCAACCGGGAGATTCTCATGGATAACAAAGAACGCTATTTAGACCACATAGAACACTAAACGTATTATAGGACGGGGTAATTCAATACGCAATATTCACATTTAGCCTAAAGGTGCCTTGAATTTGATAAGTTCGTAGCAAGCGTAGTAAGAGTTGCTTTCACCTTTAGAGTCCGAGGTCTGTACGCTCCCCTTAAGCACCTTTTTAAGGATAATTGTACTTTGTGAGCTTACACTATCTCCTTGGTAGTGGGTGGTGCCATACAGCAATAGAGAGAAATCAAGCCTGAGCAGAGCTGGCAGGAATTCCCAATATCGTTCCGGTAGCCAAGCAAGTTCATTTAGCGCTGCTCAGATAGCTCGACGCAGCAATTTGGCACGTGCACTTAGCCACAGCGACTCGGTGCGATCACCGGGGTGTCCTCCATGCCCATGCTCTTCATGCTCACCAGCGCGAACGGCGACGGCGGAGAATTTTAAGACGACACACCCAGTGACCCCGGCAGACTTGCAAAAGGTTTTCAAAGCTTTTGAACGGTCGTAAGCCGCCGCGCGGTAGCAAAACGTACCCGCTTTGGGGGAGGCACAAGTCTTCCTTTCCTCCCCGTGCTGGCTTTTTAACCACAACAGGCACTAAAAGCATCAAAAACTTATTTGGGTTCTTGCTTGTTCTAAGCAAGAAAACAAAACATCTAGAAAAGCAAATTAGGAATTCCAGGAAGGTTGTGCAACAGGAATGGAAAAAGAACAGATTCAAGTCAAACCACAACCCAATAAAGAATTGCCCACTTCAGCGCATGATTTTGACTTGAGTAATTATATTCTTAAAACTAAAATTTGCTAAAAAACCTCAAGTAATATTTTTTCCCGATACCTCACAGAGCCATTCTTTGATTTTGCGGTGTTTGCTCTGGGAATGGTTACACTTTCACTGAGACCGACATTCAAAACCCAGCTTGGGTCTCCGCTGCAACGTGGACAAGGCATCGCCAGCCCTTCTGCCTCCAGAAAGGCCATGGGGTGCCATCTACGGCTTCATTTCGGACCTCAGACCTAAAGTCCTGCAAAGACGCTCAGCAAACCAGCCGGGTCTTTCCAGCTCTCGCAGGTACATCCCTGAGGTCCTTTGAGCAGAAAAGTCCAGCCCAGCTCCATGCAAGGAGGTCAGGCGAAAACCTAAAGACAACATCTTGCCTTCTCACCGGGAGATCATGAAAGATTTCTATAGAGCTTAGCAGAGATGAAACTATCAAGGAAAATTGGCTTTAAGGGCCCGAATCAAAGCCTATGTTCTTCTTTCTATTCACCGAGTTGCAATCAGGCCAGTAAACTGGGAAGACTGGTTTTTTTGCACAGGAAAACTAAGCGAGAGCTTGTCCTCCTAGTGTTGCCCAGACTTTTAGGACAGCATTACTCTTCCTCCCAGGGAGGCGAAGAACTTACCACTTTTCTGCAAGAGATTTCCACAGGTCCATTTAAAAAAACCAGCACATATATTATCACGGGACTTGCTCAGGAAATTTAAATGAGACCAATTTTTCCAGCACCAAAAAGTGTTTCTGTAAAACCTAAGTTATCCAGGAGAAAAGTATTGATTTTTCTGGGAATATTCACATTTCTACTAGGAAACCGAAATGAGCTATTTTCTTGTGGGCCTGTTCAAAGTTCATCGGAAACATGCAGATGGTCAGAATGACCCAGAATGGTTCAGCATTTCCAGTGCCTTTCCTCTGGCAGGGCTGGGCTTGCTGCGAGCCGTATTCTCTGCTCCAGACTTCGAATGCCACCATACAGCACAACCCTGTCCACCTGAGCAGCATTTGGGGTCCATCAGTTGGAATATCAAAATGCTAGCATGAAATGTTTCTTTCTTTCTTTTTTTTTTTCCCCATTATTAAATTCAAATTTGTCTAATTTCTTCTGGAACAAGAAGTGCTGAATCTGGACAAAAGCAAAACTCAAAGTTGCCCATTTTTGACGAGATGGCCGTTCACATTTTTGCTCAACTAGACTTTTAGTCCTTGTACAATTTTTTTTTTCATAGAAAACATTGTACCTTCTAAACGCCCATTTTTGTCAGCTCTTTCTTTTTTATGATGCTCCCGAAGGCGAGACCACCTATCCCACGGAACACACTGGTTGGACCGGGGGACAGATTTTGCATGCCTGCTTCTCCTAGCTCTGCTCGTTTTCTAGTCTGTTTGCACTCAGGGAATCACCGAGCAGTTTGGCTGTTGTTACCAGGCACAAGAAATATATAAATGTTCAGACAAAGGGCTGGAGCCAGTAAAAAACAAAACCATGCATGGTTCCCGCAGTGCGGAAACTCTACATATTTCCAGCTGAATCCAGCTTTTTATGCTTATCATCTACTTTACTTGTTTTCACTTTTATTCAGTAAAGTAGAGCCCAGACTAAATACAGGAACAATTATCCTTGGAAAATATTTAAAACATTTTTTTTATCTCCTATTTGGCCAACCTGAATGTTTACCATCTGATATTTTTAGCTGGAAACTCTCTTTTCTTCCCTCCTCTCCACCCCGCCGTGCATTTTAGTGACGAGGTTTCAGGGATCCATCATCTTTTCTGGAGGAGGGAGGCTGTCGCGGAGCGCGCGGGGCGAGGCGCGGTACCGAAACGCCGTACCTCCTCAGCACACGCGCAAGTCGGAAGGCAGCAGAAGCCAGGTTTCAATGCAATATGTGAATAGCATATTAAATACGTTAAATTACAAAGAGCATACACAAGATATAGCCAACCGAGTGGGCTTCCTCCCTCCGATGTAACCGCACTCAAGACTCCTTTCTTGGGAAACTTAGCTGTGCTCTTAGGATTTCTAAATAGGTTCTCAATGCCCTCGGCCGATAGCCGCGAGCGGCATGGGGCTGGGATGCCCAGGGAGATATTCCTGGAAAAACACCAGCAATTCTCCCTCTTGACCTGCCCACGGTCCCAGAGCCGCTGGCAGGGGCTACGGCACAAGTCTGGGAGCACATCCGAGACCTTCACCCTCTTCACCCAGGTCACCTCCATCTACACGTGCGGAAGGGAGCGTGTTGTTGAACACACTAAAAGAAAAAAAAAAAAAAGTTAAACAAATTCTGAGCTTTTCTGGAAATTTTGTAAAACCACAGAGAGCTGAGAAATGAAACGTAGCTCGGAGTCCCAGGCTCAAACATCAGGGCTCCGATGTTAGGCTGACGATCGACCCACTGTTGTAAAATGTTGCTGCTCTTCACGGTTTTTAAATAACGTACCCATCGCTTCCCGAATCCATCAGGCCCCGGAGTCTAAGTAAAGTGCTGAAATGGAAATGGCTTTGAAGCTGCATTAACGCGAAATAAGATGGTCACTCAGTGTTAAGCTGTCTAGACTTATGAATCAAGTCCCCTTAAACTGAGCAAACCCACCTGGCAAATAAGCTCCGTTGCGAGCCCTATCTGCACGTAACATCTCAGGACGTCTGGCTTCCTCCGGCTTGTGCCAAAAACCCTTCCTACAAACTCCCCGATAGCTTCAAACCCTCGGGAGTTTGCAGTCCCGTTGAAATTTTGCAAAGGCAGCTTGAAATGGCAGGTTGAGCACCACAGGGGAGCTGAAGGGAGGTTTAAGAAATACCAAAGGAAAAAAATGAATGGAAAATTAACCCACCTACCGCTGAAGCCATTGAACAAATCTATCACTTCTTCACAAGTCTAAGACAAAAAAAGCAGTTGTCAACAAACAAAAAGACCTTCTTTGACAACTGACAGCAGCTTGTGTCCAGAAGTTCATCCACATATTCATACCGAGTTTGCTGCAGGCTCTCTGGTGTTCGCCCAGGAGGGACCATTAAATCACGGGAAGGTGGGAGCTGACGCCCGAGTACCTGATATTGCAAAGCCAGTCTGTGATTAAAAACCAAAACAACTTGTTGTGAAACGTGAAACATGTCCGCTTTTCCTTTAGCTCCGCGTGAATGAACGTGGCAGTACGCGCATGAATGGCGACGAGATGAGGTTGGAGAGCCGAGGGAAGTCTTGAGGGATTGCTCAGTGGTAGGAAGGGGAAAAGAAAAAAAAACCACCAAAACCCTAAACCCCAGGATTTCTTCCTGCAACATATGGCAACAAAACAGAGCGCTGCATAACTTAAACCTGCCCGAGGTCCTCGCTTTCATTCCTGGGCCCTGCTTCGTGGAGAAATAACACAAACCAGCTCTTTTTGCCCGTTCCCACCTCTCCCTACCCTTTCCCTCAAAGCTCTGGCTTTGAAAGGACGAGAAAGTGTTTTTAAGTAACAGAGCCACTCCTGAATAAATTCTCCCTTGGGAAATAAAATACGTGAGCAGCCACTCCATGTCACCCGTGGTTTATGTGCCGCACGTGGAGCCAGGCTGGAGCCCAGGTCTGCACGGGTCTGGCTGTGCAAAGCCAGCCCAGGTAAAATTGGTAGAGGAGGGGAAAAAAATAATGATAGCAGATTCTGCTTGTACTCAAACTCAGACTGATTGGGGTTTTTTTTTAAAAAAAAAAAAAAAAAATCCCTCAATTGAAAAGATTTTGGGGCCAAGACCAGATGCTCATAAAACTTTGATAAACGACAGTATGAAATATGCATGTGGGGGCCGGTTTGGTAAAGCTTCATTCACATTCGCCTACTCCCTTCCTCTGCTGCCTCTTCGCAAACCAAAACATGCAAGCGGAGCTTTTCAATCCCGGGTGGGTTTTCGCCACCCTCCCACCCCCTTTTTTTTTTTTCATTTTTTAAACATTTTGAGAAGCTCAGGCCCAAGCTGGTCTTCCCAAGTCCTGCACCATGGATCTTTTCACGGCCACTCTGCTGATACAGGTCAATTCTTGATGAACAGCAAGCAGCAACCGCACGCAGAAAGCGCGATGGAGCTGGCACTATCAGTCCAAGAGGAAAATTTTTCCATAACAAATCACTCCTAGGAATAACTTTTTGGCTTACTGGTTCCCAGGCTACAGCATCTCTTTTCACACCTCCCTTTCTGCTGCATATACAAATAATTAAGGTCCTGGGTGTCCCTCCTGCATCCCAGAACACCACGGCCACCAGATGAACGATGTGCAATTTGGAAAGCTTTAATTTTTTTACCCCGCCTCGGCGGCACCACAAGCCCAGCAGCACGGTGGAGGACAGGAGGTCCAGCCCGGAGCAGCGCAGGGCTCCCTGCCGCCCCCAGCATCACCCTCTCCTGCACCGGCCGGCACTGGAAGCGATCTGTAACGCCAGCCCGGGGAGTTCAGATCCCGGCAGCTCCCCTGCTTTTAGTGGCCTTTCGGCCAGGCCAACGTTTTCCCCAAAAAACTTGGCCCAAGAAATCAACGAGGGCCTTTCCAATCGGCGCGCTTGGCGTTAGCTCAGAAAGATCACCCTGGCTTTACAGCTGCAGGAGCAGCTAAATTCACACAGCAACATAAGTTTTCCCCCTTCTGTCATCCGAAAAGTCTGGATTCACAAGAATAAACGCTTTCTGTAGCTCCTTATCCACAAGCTAAAGCCGGACCGGGGCAGCGTTTCGAGAACGGCTACGAGCAGCGCGCTGCCGGGCAGGGATGGAGGCGAGATGAGTCGAGGTCTCTCTCTAGACCCACCCGCAGAAAGGGACCCCCGTGAGCATCAGCGACACGGGGTCGTTAACTCACGGCCAGGAGAACATCGGCGAGGGGCGGGCGTAGGGCCCGGGCTCCCCTCTCGCTGGCTGTGGGGCAATGGGAGACGGGCCTATGCAGGGGGTGAAATGCCCGACCTTCAGCCCGGCATCTGCCTTTCCCTTTCTGTGGTCAGAGCTATGGCTTTTGTTTTCAGATTTGGCAATTTTGACAGTTAAAAACGCTTCCATTAATCGGGAACAAAACCCAAAGATTTTTTTTTTACCAAAAAAAAAATCAGTAAATTGAAAAACCCTGCAAATTGCTTTAGGTTGATGATATATTGATTTTCTAAAATAATACTGATTATTGCAATAAAATCGAAATCAATTTTCAAATGAAAACCTTCTCAGGAGCAGACAGACTTTGAAAACCTTCTCAGGAGCAGACAGACTTAACAGTCTGTACAACAGGCACGCACTCGCACAACGGGAGCCCCTTAAACAGGGGTCGGTGGGAAGGGTTTGCCCTGTTCCCCCAAGGAAACCAGGCTGGAATGGCACGTCCTGACGGATATACGTCCGAACACGCGTATATGGCCCAGCAAAGCCGCACGGTCCTGCGACCAAGCTGGCATAACTGAGGAAATCCGAACCATCTCTGCTCTGCGCTCTGGCTGCGGATGCTCCACATCTGGGTGGTCCCGACAGCCACTTTAGGTGGAAAACACGTCCTGAAATGACACTAAATATCTCGCAGTGAGCTGGAGAGCCACATTTTCCCCTGCAACGGGTCCAGGGCACTGGGCTGCCTACGCACTTCCATCGGTGAACCTACGGCAGCGTCGGCACGAGCCGGACGTACTCGTTCCCGGAGCGGCACCGAACGCCGTACGCCATATCTGCTAATGGAAAGGTCACAAAGCAAATATTAGCTAAAGCAATCAAGAACGTCAAGTGGAAATTCCCTTGGGAACGTGTCCCCTTATACCCCACAAATTCAGGTTGGCAACTTG
>CM020217.1:4022500-4100000 GCA_009819775.1 Phoenicopterus ruber ruber
CAGGTTTGTCAGTTGTACACAAAGCCGTTTGGAGAGTGCGGAGGATGCTCTGGTCCCACCAGCCAGGCACCGACCACCAACACCAACGCGACAGGACCTCTCACCACCAACGTTTCACAAACAGGAGTGTAAAATAACCGGGACCTTAACATCGCCGGGTCTCCTAGAGGGCTCCCGCTGGCAGGTAGCCTTGCTACCCCCTTCCCAGCATTGCTGCCTGCTGTCCCAAAAAGCCAAGAAGGGTCCAGAAGACCTCAGCTCGCTGTTTCCAAGGTCTACAAAACGAGGGCGGAAAGGAGAAGACAGTACCGGGACAAAAGCGCAAAGAGTGGCATTTGCTGTATTTACAGCAAAGGAAAACACATCCGTTTTCTGTCTTCTTTCTCCCTCCCGTTTCCCCACCACCCCTAGGGACACACCCCCACAGCCATCCTCCGCAGCCCCCCGACGCTGGGGGAGCAGGCGAGGACCACGCGAGGCCGGACGAGCTCCGTCTCCGCAACGGGAAGCTCTGTCCGCGCAGCCGGAGCCGCAGGTGAGGCGCTTCCCGAAAGAGTTAAAGGAGCGCAGGGCACGGGGAGCGCGAGCGCTTGAACAGATTGTTGGTTTCAACAGACAGATTGGCCCTTGCTATAGAGTTTTCTGTTTTGAATTTCCTCCGTTATATTACAACCAAAAATAATAATATTAAAAATAATTATGCTTTGTTATATATTTGTAAGCCAGCAAGAAAACAAGTCTCTATTCCCACCAAAGCGGTACGTAACCCCTTTAAATTTACCTTTACCTTCCAATAGGAGGCAAAGGACCAGGATTTCAAAGGTGGTTTAAGTTTTGGAAGTAGGCAGGTGGCGTATAGCATTGGGGGGGGGGGGTTGGTTGGTTGTTTTGGTTGATTTTATTTTTTCTTTTCTCTTTTTAACCACAGCGAAGTGGGCCAGGTCCGATTAAATCCTACAAAGACCATCTCTGCATCTCCTGCACCTTAATGTCTTTTAAGATCTCCCCATAAGCCTGGCATTGGGCGTTCACACGCCAGTTCCACCAAAGCCAGCGCACGTCTGAGGACAGCGCTGGGAATGAAACGAAAGGGCTGAGACAGACCGAGGGGTGTCTCTCGAGTCACTGACTACTCAACCCAAGCCCAAAACCTGAGTTTTCATTACACAAGCCGCCTGTCAAAAAAAGAAGTCCTGGTGGTTAGACATTTGGAGGCAAGGAGCTTTATCATTGCACCATATGGACACCATATTTCAGAGACTCCAGCCCATCTTGCCATTTTTGATTTATGATCCAGACAGCAAGCGGTGGGGGTCCTCCGTTATACCGACCCACCTTGTGTTACCCATCCCCTTGTACAGACCCACCACCTCTGCCGCGACCGTTTGACCACCGCTGCGCCGTCTCCACAGCTTCTCCCCCAAACCCAAGAGCTGAAATGAGCCGCTTCACAAGAAAGCGGACGCTCACCTGCTTCTGTCTCCCCAGCAAGTGCTTCTCGTGCCACTAGACCAGAGACAGCCTTATGATGGGCACCCACCCAGCTCCTCAAGCTGGAGAAGGCAGGTGACGGACACATTCCACCTATTTCTGGTCCGTTTGATCCTGGGAAGGAGGGAGAGGACACTTTGCCGGTGCACAGCCACGGGGCACAAACCAGGGGAAGACCCCACACCCCACAGCTGCCGACGGTCCAGCCGTAACCATACTCCAAGCTCAATTTTTAAAGCACGGCTCCCGTAAATCACATAAGCTGAGCACGCAAACAGCCACAAGCCTGAAAGCAGGCACTGAGCGCCCTCGCACCGTGAGCGATGCAATTCAGATAGATGACCCACGCTGGAGTCAGTATGAACTTCCAGGTCAGGATTTCCTGATCTTAATGCTTAAACGTGCATTTAGGAGCACTAATTTCAGGCAGTCTTTTTTTTTTTTTTCTTTTTAAATCCCCCCCTTCATTAAAGTTATGTTCCCAGCATAAAGAAGGCATCGCTGCCAGGAGGAGGGCAGGTTTGGAAATGGTCTGGACCTTGCGCCACATAACACAGCAAGAAGTATTTGGTGGTTTATATTGTCCGTAAAGCAACACAGAACAAGCCAGGGGCAACACACTGGGATCCTTTAAGTCAGCTCTCTCTTTCCCTTCAGCTCCTTAAAAGTTAATGATTTAACGTTGCAATTTTCCAATAAGAATTCTTCTCCAAAACGAGCAGGATGTCATGTAGAGTCAAAGTACCCTGCTTACGCCAGGCAGCCAAGCTCGCCGTGGATTTTTAACCGTTTCCCCCTATTCCGCCCTGAAAAGAGGCAGGCGGCAACAACCCCAAATACCTGGGCGCGCACTCCAACACGTGTACGCGTATGACGAATTTGGGTGTAGATCTAGAGATCAATAGATACCGAAGGGATCGATAGCTGCTGAAGGGAACGTGGCGTCGGGTAAATCAGTTGGCAGAGCTGACAGCGCCCATCAGAGACACAACAGCGGCAGCATATTTGTCTGGTTTGGTAACAGTCTGTCTTTCTCGCTGAACAGCGGCAATATTTATACGAACTATCCAGCACGACCCTGCTCCGCAGCGTGGCTCCCTTGCCGTTCCCATACTTCCTATTAAACGTGCCTAAAACCCTTCATTTCAGCGCCGTTTTGCCGATATTTTCAACTAACCGAAAATATTTCACCACCCGCGTGTAACAGCAGCGCATTTTTTTGGCAGACCGGATTTTGTGAGCCGTCATCTCTAAATTCCAACTCCGCATTCGGATTCACGGTTTAATCCCGATTTGGGGCAGTTTCGCTCCCGAACAGCCAACACCCGACTCGTGGACATCAGGAGGTACCAGTAGCGTCCCATCCTGCTTTCAAATACAAATGCAACACTTTCTTCTTCTTAGGCAATCCAACATGCGCTTTCCCGTCAATCTCTGGGGCTTCACCAAGATTTTTCTACTCGCTTTAATCCCCAGACACGTGAATGTGTTTCGCACATGCTGAGGCTACGGAGCGAAGCCCCCCGACGTTCAAGCAGAAAGCAATTCCCACCAAACCTCACCCACGCCGAACATCCAGGTTTCGGCCGGCTCCGGGCTGGAGCGGCACCATCTTTGCCTTTGCGGTTTCCCGGCAAGCGCTGCAAGGAGTTAATTGACAGAAGCTTTTGGGCAGAACAACATTAGCTGCGTTTGGCAGCCTCTCCGCTTCTAAACTGACTAGTATGGCCAAAAAAAAAAGGGATCAGATATTAAGTTTCATCCTAAATATTAAAAATGAAAATGAAGGAGCCTTTTTCGATATGGCATGGGTAGCTCTTTGTAATTAACCTAGCCTTCTCCCTAGAGAAATTTGGGTTTAATTTAATTTTTAGGGGGATGAGGAGCATTATTTATTGGTTTCTTTCAGGAAAGCTGTGGGCAAGCACACCGGGAGCTGTGAAAGGAGTCAGATTTTTTTTCTTCTTCTTCTTCTTCTCCTCGTGTTGGTTTTGGAGGTTGAAGGGTGGAGACTGGGACAATGGACAGGACATAATTTAAAGGCAAAGACGGGGGACGCAAACCAAACAGGAAGACCTAGAGACCGAAACAAAAGCAGAAGGAGCAGACTTTGAAGGCTGCGAGAGATGACAACAATTAGGTATTATCAGAGCTACATCATCCACAGTAGGCAAAGATGTCGAACCAGATACAACCGCGGCCTGAGATGTAAGGGAATACATTAGCGTATACGTTGCATGCAGACCATATATTCCCCTCTGCTGGGGACTGTATGGCTTGGGCCAAACCGTACGACCCTGGGCACGGGTTATAAGGGCTCAGCAGCTCTGAAAATTCAGTCTGGTTTTGGGATTAAACCACAGAAGGTGCAAGAGGCACAACGTAAAGGCACGGTGTTTCTGCGGCTCTTACCGCGGGCTTTGCTGTCCAGGATGGTGCACCTTGTCCCTGGCAGGAGCGCTACAAACTCAGTTTAAGAATGAGACGCTTGTTCTGTGCTGCTGTCTAACCAGGACTGAAAAGGGCAGTATAAACGGCCCCAAAACGTATTTAATTCAGCGTTGGGCAACAAACATGAGAATACTTTCAAGCTTCTATTTCAATATTGCCTTACAAATAAGTATCTATATTTGTAAGACAGCAAAGGAGAACCACAGAGGGTTTTTTCACCTCTTGCAGAGCAAGATAAGAGCCGAATCGACCAGATGTTTTGCAGGAAACCTCAATTTATTGCTTACGCAAAACCTCACACAAGCCGCCCACGATGCCCCGGGTTTGTTAAAAGGGCCAGAGCGGGGATCTCTTCTGGTTGCAGGTTTTTACGGACGGCGGTACAGCTCACTTCTTAGCTGCTTCCTACCCGAGAGGGGACCTCGCCCGTGGCAAGGCAGGCACCGTCCCAGCTCTCCTCGTCACGCCGCGGTGTTTAACACAAGACTTGCACCCAGAGGATGAGCCAAATGGGAAGAGCAGGCTCCCTTTTTTGCAGGTGCTATAATTGTGCCGGCAAGTGCTGCCATCGACACTTCTAACTTCTAATTAGACTTACAAATCAAGCGCTGGGATGCCAAAATGGTTTCCCAGCCTGGAATAGCAGTCGCACTCGCAGCATTTCACGCTCAGACCCGTTGGGACGGGACCACGGCGAAAAGGCAAGAGGTCTGGGCAGGGCTCCCCGTGCGAGCCAGGAGCTTTTAGAGGGTCTCGTCCCCACCCGGGAACTGCTTCTGCAGAAGAGACGTGCCTGTGGCAACGCGTCACCCCCAAAGCCCCGCGCAGAAGCTGGGGGGTATGATTCCCTTGTCCTTCGGGGAATTCACAGCCCTGGGACAACACAAGTCGGATAACACCGTCCCCAGCTCCAACATTACAGCTCCCACTTAACCCGGCGACTGCACGGCCTCTGCAGAACTGGGCCAGCTGACAAAAAAAAAAACCCAAAAAATAAGGATGCTCGGTTAGAAGAAGGGGAGGGTTTCAAGCAATTCTTCCTCTGGAAGTGAAAATACCCAGGAATAGGCCCTTAAAACTAACATGACTTACTCAGTGTAAATATTATGTTTCCAAGGTCCAAGTCTGAAACATTCAACTTTATACTATTTTTTTTTTTTTTTTACGTATAGATATATATGCGTATTTATAAGATATTCCGTATTCTCAAGCATCCCACGTGACTACCCAATCTCACCGCGATGCACAGCCATAGAGCGGTTAGAGACGTCATAAATAAAAATAAAACAAAACCAAAAAAAACCCTGGTGAAATCAAAAGGTCACTTGCATAACTGTCAGGGAAAGCAGCGGCGAAATGATTTACAGACACAGGAAATATAATTCGGCAGCGAGGAATTCCTTTGGCAGTTAATAGAATTAATTCAACGCAGCCCGTCGCGGGCTTAGAGAGGGAGCCCCGAGTTAAAAACAGCTCTTTAGGAAGAGGGATTCGAGGCCAGCCAAGCGACCCGAGCGCGCCTTGAACGGCTAACCAAAACCCTTCGCCTCAGGAGCGAGGTGGAGATGGGAGGCCAGAGCCGGGGGACGCCCGCGCCACCTCCCGAGCGCCCCTCGCTGCTGAGCCCCCCAGCAGCAGCACCCCCCAAAAGGCAACGGGTACCGCGAACCCCGTCACGCCGCCCGGCCAGGATGCGTCCGCGTAGCATCCCCCGGCAAGGCTCCTTCTGGAGGCAATCCAACTGTTAAGTCATTAAAAGCCACGCGTACAGCAGTAAAAAAAAAACAGTAAGCACTTTAAATACTAATAGTTTAATAGTTCTTTCATTTAAAACCGTACCTTTAAGTGTGTAACAATATGTCATTTTATGTATGTCCTATAGTCAAATTACAAACCCGCGTGTGAGCGCGAGCTTAAGTGGCATTTAAAAATAGCCCTCGCTATTACTGCTAGCACATAATAAATTAATGATGGAGCATTTAGCTCTGCCTACAACCCGACAACCTTGTTTCTGAGCGAGCAGGACACAAGCTGGAAATAACGCAGGCAAGTGCCGGGGAAGGCGGGCTGCCTAAATTG
Source organism: Phoenicopterus ruber ruber (assembly GCA_009819775.1). NCBI lineage: Eukaryota > Metazoa > Chordata > Aves > Phoenicopteriformes > Phoenicopteridae > Phoenicopterus > Phoenicopterus ruber. The sequence continues at coordinate 4,028,522 of CM020217.1, forward strand.
GGAGCCTGCCCCCCCAAACCCTACCTTGACCAAATAAATAACCCCGGGAGGGCAGTGAGGGACCCCACCTGTACCTCCATCCTTCCCGAGCCATCCTCCCGTGCAGTGACACCCATCGTCTTATTTTAGTGGGGTTTTTTTTCCTCCCCTTCCTTTCAGCCTCGAATGGCAATTAGGAAAAGGTTAACCGAGTGCCTTTCTCCCAGGAATCCTCTTCCTCCTTTCAAAATAACAGCGTTAGCGAAAGAAAATCCCAGATTAGGCTAACAGGTAGGAGCGTGGTGCAGCCCTGGGAGATGCGGTTGGAAGTGGGGAGATTGGGAGAATCATCCCAGCGGGAGACTAATACTCATCATTCGGAGCTGCAGCTGAGGCCCGCTTGAGTGACAGGCAGCCGGGAGCTGAAAGAGCCGCTCATATCCCACAACTGCTGGCATGCAGACTTGAAAGAGATTTATTTCAGGATAATTAGCTGGGAGTATTAAAGGTGGCAGGAAAGATCTGCAATTACTGTTTAGCAAACAGAACGGAGGCAAAGGAGAGAAAAAAAAAAAGGGGGGGGAGCCAAAAATGAAATTAAAAGACCCAAATATTTCTCCACTTGAAAGTTGTTAAATAATTGAAAAAGTTCAAAGCAACTTTATTGTATTCAAAGTAGGGAATTTGAGGGGGGGAAGACGGAGCTCCGTCACACGCGACCAGCTAAGACTTTTCTAAGCCGGAGCTTTGCAAACGCGACGTTTTGCAACGCACGCGGCAAACGAGAGCTGCCTCCACCTTCCTCCCCACGTGCACACCCCTTCGGCGGCACCGGGAGGTCTACCCCGACAGGGTGTGTTCACCGAGACAGACACACCTATATACGTATAGATAGATCACTCCACTGTCAAGAGTTTTGATGCGGAGTTTTAAGGCGGGTTTTTTGTTGCTGCTCTTTTCCAGGGCTGACAATATTCCCTCTTCCCAGCAGAGGAGATGTGTTTTGCAGGGGTTCATTTGGGAAGGGGGGGGCTGCTGGTAGTAACAAATGGCTTAAAACAGAGGCAGGCCGCAGTACGACTCAAGAGATGAGAAGGAGAGCAAATATACGGAGAATTGTTATTGTTATTGCAGTTTTCCCTCCTTATGGAAACAGCAACACAGGTGCTGTCTGCTGTGTCTTAAAAAAAAAAAAGAAAAAAAAAGATTTTTCTTGCAGAAACCAGGCTGACTTCAAAACCCAACCAAGGCTCGGAAATGACAGTCTCCAGCCTGATTCAATATCTCCTTATATCAACCCGGGATAAGCTTTACTCGGCTCCGGCCACGTACCCTGGCAGCCGCTGGCATCGCACACGAGCGCGTTTGTGCCAAATGTAGATAAAGTTCACCCAACACACAGAGCCTCAAAGCATCCGAGATTTTCGTCGGGCTTCGAGACTCATTGTTGCTGAGCCTCACGCTGCTCTTTCAAAACAAGGGGCCTTTTCTGCATCTCGCTCAATGATCTACAGTCCTCTAAAATCATCTATTTATTTATGCTCTATTCTGGGATTTGCCCTCTGCGATAAAAAAAAAAAAAACCAACCCACACAACACTGCTTGAATTGTGTGGAAATAGCGGAGTTGCCTGGCCCACTTTGCGGGGGTTAGATAAAGACAGAGAAAGCCAAAATGATTTTTAGTTGCCCGGCACCGGACCCGCAGGGGAAGAAAAGGAAAAGCCAAATAAATTAACAAGATGGGGGCTTCGTTGCCAGATGGGGCGTGCTGTAGTGCTTGCTGTACGCAAGGGCACGTTTTGGCTGAGACGAAGGGCAAAAAATCAGAATAATCTTGGGTAAAGCTGGTCATGATATTCTTTTTCTTTTTTTTTTGATTAAAAAAAACCACAACGCTTTGCTAAATCCACCGATTTCAGTGGGACTTTCACTGGGAAAAGTTTCTCAGCTCCAGGATGGAGTCTCTGGCCCAAAGAAACGAGACAAAAAGTCATCCCAGAATAGCCAAAAGGGAGTCATTTGGGACATTCCCATGGGTTGGGAGAAGCCCGGTTTCCAGCCCCTGTTTCTGCCTGCCCGTCACGGCCCAGGGCAGGCAGCTGCCGGCCCCGCTGCAACCGGCCGGGAGCTGGGCTGTCCTGCCTCTCCCCACGCCCGGTGCCAAACGCCTCTGGTATTTATGGCACTTCCATGGAAAACCCTCGCTGGCTCCATCGCCCATCACTTCGTAAATCATGAGCTTAAGGAAAATCACTTGGGCTTGGGATTTGCTAACCCACGTCAGTGAAATGAACAATACTTATCTACGTTAAAGGTCTTCACTCAGTGCTTACAGAAAGTCTCTGATCTCTGGAAAGCTGCTATAAACAGTGTTTGTACATGATTTTTCTCCATTGCTCCAGAAAGCAAAGCCCATATCATGCTTGCTCTCACCCCCTCTTGCTCCCAAGGCTGCGATCCCAGGTCCAGCAGCTGCCCTCCTCGCTCCTCATGGCTTAGATCCACTGTGGGGCATCCACAACTCAAACCTCTCATCGCAAAGCCAAGTCACGACCAGCCCTCATCCATATCATGGGCTACATCACTCCCAACGTCCTCCTCACTGCGGAAAAAACCTCCTATAAAGTGTCTCTCTCTTCTTGGAGACACTTGGGCTTTCCAGGAGTTGCTGGAGGAAACGCCATGTATCTGCTTTGCTGCTCAGAGGGGTCCCAAGCACGGTGAGGGCACGTCATCCCCTGGTGCAAGTGCTATAATCCCACCACCCAAGCCCACCGGCCAGTTGTCAGGTGGCCCCGGACAGGGACCACATGTAATGGACCCACATCCCCACCACCTTCTGATAGGACCTCCCTCCCCAGCCTGGAGAAACCATATGATTTCTCTGCCTCTGCTCCCCGGTGTATAAGTCGAAGGATGATACTCTTTCTTCCATTCTTGGGCAGATTAATTATTTAATATTTGTAAAGCGCTTCCAAGATGAGATATGCTAAGCATTGTTATTCCCCACATCAGTAGACAACGAGGGCTTCATCTTGTCGTTATAAACTTCCTGGGGAACAACCGGGGAACAGAACAAAAGCTGCCTCTGAACGCAAGAGGTGGTGAAGGCGCTCGGCTCGCTTTCCAGTCCAATGCATTCAAAACCAGGCAGGTTTGGCCCCTTGGCGCTCAGAGTTACACCGACATTTCCAAAACAATGGGAATAATCAAAGATACCGGATGGCGTTTGAATTCTGTCCCTGTCTTTTGCTCGGGAAGCAGCAGGATGACTTTGCTGGACCACAGCGAGCAGCGACATCCAAAGCAGCCCCTGGCATCCAAAGCAACCAAAGGCATTCAACAGGGTGAGGCGAATTTCTGCGCAAAAGCTGCTACATAGTAGAAAAGCAAGAAGATAAGGAGTGCTCCTTCACACACGCCTCACCACGCACCTTCCTCCTCCTCACCTGCACCCTCCGCATCGGTGGCCCACACCAAAGGGTCGAGGAAGCCCATATTATGCTCCAAAAAGGACCTGTAAATATTCACACGGTGTTTGTCTCTTAGTAGCGACACACTTATTTGCCTAGTTTGGCCCGCAACCTGTTCACACATTAAAGTACTTAGCAAGTGTTTTCTTTTCACTGGCAGACTTTGAAGTAAATATAAAATATAAATATTTTATTTCTTTTAATGGGCAGAACCACAAGCGTAGTTCTTCTGGAATACTTGGTGGAGTTTTACACCAAAAAAACAAAACCCAAACCCAAAACATTTTTAATCAGGCTTGAGGCTCCCACCACCGCTGCCAGCCCACGCCACAACTTTCCCCGCCGCTTCCCCAGCCTGAGGTTAAGTCATTGGCCTCCTTCGCTGCCCAGGTTTCCCTTCAGCCTCAGTTTCTCACTCCTCAAACAAGAAATAGTCAGTCTTTACCCATTTCACCATGCTAGAGCTCACATTTATGAGGTGCCTCAGCTAAAGGTGTTATTAAAAATGCGTGCGGGAGAACATCTCCGTGCGAGTGCACAGGGATGTGCACAGAAACGTGCTTTCTTTCACGGGGCGGCAACCAGCTATAAACCCAAATCACGATTATTTTTACCACAGAAACTACTAACGAGAGACAGAAACACCACACGCCATACATTTCTGGGCTCTGACTGAATCTAACAAACTGCAAACATCTCTCCTTTAAATATTTCCCAATGCCTCACACCTCCAGAAATGGATCTCCTCCTCTGCTCAGTCTTGCACACGTATTTGGTGCCATCCTCTTCGCGCTGCACTGATGGAACAACTATTTTTCAAAGCCCCAAGCCCTTGCTTGGGTCTTCAAGTCAACAAAGACACAATCATCCACCTGGGCATCGTATTTAAAAACTGCACCTGCCTGCTGTAGTAAATCCATGGCATGCTCTTTGATATGATAGATAATACTGCTATTGTAGATAACATCATTATGACAGGTAGTATTTCCAAGGCAGAGCCCTTAGCCAGAACAAGCAGCTGTTTAGCAAAGCCAACCCTGCTCAGGAGTTTGGCCATTTGGGATTACGGGTCGCATCTCAATGGGAAAAGCATCTCATCCTGGTGGGACGTCGCATTTGCTGCCGCGTCGCAGGACCGCTCATCCTCCTGACGGGTTGCCGGCTAAGACAGAGGTCTTCTCCGCTTGGACGCTAGCTCTTGGATTGGGGACGAGCATCATCAATACAAAACCGAAGCCCACCCCCACGCAGCTGCCGGGTCCCTGCTGCCCACCGGGGCGGCCCTTTGTGCTCCAGAAAGGAAGACAAGGACGGCACCACGGACGCGACTTCTGATCATCCCCGTTTAAATATGCCGCATGCCAATCGAGGAAGTTTGAAGCACGTTATAGCTACAAAATATATCCCTGCTCTATCCTATAATCGCTATTGTTTGTTACAGTAGGTTGAGCCGAGATAGCTCTTGCAATATGTAATCCGCAAAACTTGTACAGGATCATTTCATAACTAGATAAAGAGTGAAGAGGATACAAATCCAAATAAAAAGGTACAATGTATTAAGTAAATTTTATACCCTCCTCCTCTATACAGATAAATAATATGAGAAAAATCAAAATATACATGTCTGTGTATATAGGAAGAAAAATGTATGAGAGGCATAGAACTTTTGAGGTGAGGACTCATTTCACAGTGAATCCAGGCAATATTTACAAAGGGCTGGTGTGACGCTTACTCAGGTGACCAAGCACTTACAGGGGGCAAAAAAAAAAAGGAAAAAAGAGGGCTTTCTAGAAAGTTACGTACCTGTCCCTATGGCTGCGCACCAGGCTCGTGCCCGCTCCCAGCCACCGCCCGAGCAAGCTGTTCTTCAGTGCGAGTTGTCACTCCGGTACTAATAAAATGTGATGGTCTAATTGTATTAGCAATTTCCCATCATATTATATTAATATGCATCATACTAGTATCCATTTTCACTAATGTGACATGAAAGGCAGTAATTTGATTACTTTTCCCTATGATTACGGGGAGGGAGCTTGGCCTGCTGGATGGGCCGTGCTCCGGGCAGCCGGAGCACGGAGCTCCCGGCGCTGCCTCCGTCCCCAACACCCCGCTTCGCCTTGAGGACGTCACCTCACCTTTGGGTATCTTGGTGCCGCAGCTGCTAAATACACAGTTCGTAAAGTTTGGGGAAATCTCAGGTAAAAGCAAGTGTTAGACATGGGGAGGATGGGCTGGAACAGTCTCCATCCATCCTGGTGTTTTCCTGTATTTTTATTTTTTCCAAAACCCCTAACTACCATCTCCATTAAAATTAACGGAAGCTTTCATATAATGAAGGTCTTATCTACAGCAGGTACCTCAGCCCTGACAACGTACGTCAGTGATGCTCTCCCTGCTTACATGTTATGCCTTTTATAATACTTCTGTCCTCTTTTGTGGGCAAACCTTTTGGAGCCCTTCTGCTATCACATTCCTTCTGCTGTGGCCTTTAAAGAGGCAAATACAGACGCGTATAACTCAGAAGTGGCTCGTGTAATTGCACGCTTTGAGGCCGGTGATGTTATTCTGCAGACTTTACTTCAATCCCAGGATCAGGGCTTCTTTTCTTGCAGCCTTGAGCAAATACTATAGTACCAATGTGCTGGGGCTACAGCTGTAAAATGGGAATAATAATTTTTTTTTTCTTTTCATGCTTTGCAATTTCTTGCAGCAGAGACCGTCTTATCACGGCTATTTACCGTCACTAAGGCAATCTCCGCAGGTCCACAGCATAAACAAGCAAGCCAGCGTCCTCTCCACCCCAGCAGCCTTCAGAAAACGCACTACAAACTCACAATGCAGCCACCGTTTCTTTTCCTAATTAACGAGCTGACGGCACTGGAAATGTTTCTGCAGGACCACTCACCAGAGTAGGTAAGGGAGGAGATGCACCACAGTCCCGGGACAGGCGTGCAACCTCAAACTGGCGAGGTGCAAGTTGGTCCGGCAACCCACCCACTCCACAGCAAGGACTTCTGTTAAATCACGCAAGTTTGGATGGTCCCGCGACGCCGATTTGCTTCCCTGCCCAGAAGGATAGTCAAAACCCATCCAGCAGCTCCGTTTACTGTAGACAATAAACCATGGGAGTGCGCCATAAATCCCGGTAATGTGCTCGGAGGAAGGCAGTCGCTCCGAGGTCAGAGTCGGAGCTTCTTGGGAATTTTCAGACAAAAGATTTTTCATCAGAAATTGCTGATTCACCGAAACTGAAGCTTTTCCATACAACAAACCAATCTCGCTGAAGCTTTCATTAGGGGAGATCTCCCTGGCCCCGGACAGAATTAATGACCGAGGCAAGAGAGGAAGAAGCCTCCTCTGAAATGACCTGCAGCTTTCACCTGGACCACGAGGGACCAGCGTTAGCATCGTCCTACGCATCCCGCCGGCCCACGCACACCGCGATAAGGCTGTCCCACCGCCTCCCTGCCTCCCGTAAGAAATCAAATACTCATTTATCCCGGGAGAGCGATGCTCCGTACCGGAGGTCTCCATGAGGATGCAGGAGGGTGGGAGCACAGAGCCTTCCCTCCGGTGGCAGTGCATGTCCCCACGAGGTATTTCATTGCTGATGCCAACAGGGGGGACGAAGCCCACCCCTAACCCTAAAACTTGTTCCCTCTGCTTCTGGTTTTGCTACCCCCATCCCTCTGCCCCTCTCCAGCCCTTTTGCCGCCTCCCAGGCGCAAGGAATAATGGCAGCGCAGACCCCAAAGACACAAGCTGGAGCCACAGCTGTAAATCCTGCTCGGCTCCAGGTCCCCGGGGACGCGGCACGCTGCGAGAGGGGATGCAGGGCTCTGGCAGGGCAGATATACGAGCCAGGGGGATGAAGGGGCAACCAACATATTTATCTCCCTCCTTCATCTTTCAAACTTAACCAAAACTCCCTCCAGGTTCAGAAAAGTTCACTTTGAGCCTCTGTAACGCGGGACGAGCAGCACTCGAGCCTGGAAGCAGCCCCGTGAGGCAGCAGCGCAGACGAGCGCCGGTTCCCTGGAGCATCCCTGCCGGGCTCGGCCGCGCCGCAGTGCCACCGCGCCTGCCCCGGCAGGTACAGAAGGGGTTGACAGCCCGGCCTCCCGAAACACCGGTGGTTATTTTTAATGTATCAGGGGCAGGAATCCAGACCTCCACTATTTTCAGTAGTTTCCCTCTTTAATTCTCAGCAGAAGCGCTCCCAAAGCTGAACCACCTGGTCTCAAATACCTGCTTGCATGTCTCCCGAGGGACACGTATCCCCGTGCGCGGTGCCCAGACCGGGGCTACAGGCCACGGTTTCCCTCCGTGGGCTGTCCTTACTTCTTGCTTGCGGTTAAAAAGCAGAAACCCCCGAAAGGCCCCAGGATGTCCCTGCAGCACTTGTGGCACGCTCAGGCGCAGAAAGTACCGCGCGTCCCGGGAAGCTGCCTCCTCACAGGAGATTTACAGCCCGGTTTGCGCTCCAGCATCCTGAGTGGGTGCTGAAAGGAACAGGCTGGGTGGTGGTAAAAGCGATCAGCCGAATTCTGCAAATCTACTTGAAGGGCTGGGAGAAAACCTGAACGAGGAGAGCAAGCAACGAGCTTCACCAGGTACTTTCGTATGAAGCCAAGTGCATTTCCAGGCGTGATGCAGAGCCAATACCACAACACCCAAGTCAGCATCCGCACGGTTTCCAAGCGCTTGCCCGCGTCCAGAAACACGACCGAGCAGTAAGCCATTGCATCGCTACAGAAACAACGTATTTCGTTTAAAACAAATGCTTTCCCTGCCTTTTTCCTTTTAAAAATTCCGAGTCCCACCAGCGATGGGTGCACGAAGGTCGGTCCCCAAGCAGGGGTGGGTTTCAGCTCCGAGCACCTTTTCACGCTCGAAGGAGAGGGGAAAGCAGCGGCAGAGCCGAGCGCCTCTCCCAGCTCCTGCCGGGCTATCAGGTTCTGCTGGAATAAATCAAAATCAGTTATGGGAAATGTAAAATTATCATTTGGAAATCACTCTCTCTGAATAATTCAGTCATTGACTTTCACATCAAACAACCATTCCAGCCACCCACACACGCAGTTCAGTCTCCTGCTTAGTTTTAAACTCTCTTTAATTATCGGCATTAACCTATCGCATTACTGTTTCATCCTTATTTCATGCCGGGGGAGGGATCAGCGGTTTGATAAAGCACAACGAATGGGAAGACTTTGAGCTGTCCTTCTGCTTCTCCCGCCCAACTCCGCAGGGCTGCCTCGGCCCCGGGCGAGAGCAAGGACACCCCAGCCACGAGCGCATCTCCAGCGCCACTCAAAACCTTTCAACGGGGAGCAGCATGCCTGTCCCCAACCCCATCCCCGCACCTCGATGCCCAGCACGGTGCAGCTTGGCCGGAGCCGATGCCTCCACATCTCCCCCAACCCGAAAGAAAGAGTTTCTCCCAATTACACGTGCTCCCCTTCATACCCGCGTGGCATCCCGGGATGCACGAGCGTCCCTTTCTAGGCTGTTTTTCAGGAAAGCTTCCTCATTAAGCAGCAAGCCAGACCGGCCTCGCGCAATCGCCTTCTCTCGGGGTGTTAATCGCATCCAGCAAGCAGGACCCCACCGCGTACCCGCCTTCATTAGGATCCCCCGTCTAACTCCCCAAACGGGCCAGAAGTTTAAAGAACGTATCCAGAGCAAAAGTTTATCCACTTTCCTTTTAAGTTCTACGTCTCCCCTGCACTTTGACAACATGTTTAAGTTAGTTTCACATTTTATTTGTCTACTGAGCTCCCTAAGTTAGGGAAATTAGTATTGTGCGTGCGGTTTGATTTAATTAGTAATTGGGGAAATAGGTCTGGCATGTTTCATGGAAGCTTGGGGAAATTGTCAATTAGCATTGTGTTAATTGGTGTCTGCTGTCCTTGCTTTTTAGTTTTTAACCCCTTTTACCTTGTTCCCACTTTCGGTATGTAAAAAATCTGGCTGCTTATTATTCTTTAAGTAAAGGATTAATTGCTTGAATTCCTGCCTGCGCCGGGTGTCCTTTTTCCCCTCGCGCGGTGGGATTTGCGCGTGTCCTCCGGGCGCTGGATTCGGAGACTGCGGTGGGGTTATCCCCCAGCCCGGCGTCGCCCTGCCCCGGGCCAGGGCTGGGGTGTCTCCCCCGCCGCCTGCTCCAAAACCAGCTCTTCCTCCCGGCGCTTCCTTGCCTTCTCCTTCCCTCACTCACGCCGTTAATCGCTCACTCCAACAAGCACCGGAATCCCTTACAATTTACCGAACAAAAATTTGGACAGAGGAATGGTGAGTGAAAAAGAGTAAATTTGCCACAAAATTAAAAAAAGCAAAACTTTGACACATAAGACATCAGCCAACAAGAGTGAAAGATATTCACTTTAAAAGCTCACGCTGCACTCTCTACTTTGCCGTACTGTATGTCCAGCAATAAACCACAGCTTTGCATCTCTGCCTGGTGGGAATAATTAATTAATTGTTAATTATTATTAATAACTGAGGTCCTGATCCTTCAGGCGGACACACATACACTTAGCTTTAGGACATCCCTGCACGCAAGGTTAAGACACTCGCGGATCACTTCCAGGAGCGATGTTTCCAGAGCCTGAGAGCGTTTTAAACAAAGGCGTATTCCCAGCCCACGGGGAGCATCCCGGCGGAGGAGCATCCTGGAGGAGCGCAGGATCCGTGATTTGCGAGGGCATGAGCCAGCGCCAAGCACAAACGTTTCGTTGCAACGCCTTGGCTGGAGCCTCCCCATCCATGAGCAATTTTGGGTGTTGAGCCGGCTGAACCCCCCCGCCCCAGGCTGGACCCCCCGTAGCCACCTCCTCAGGTCTGGCTTTGGGGAGAGCCACCAGCGATGCCCGGGGAGGGATGCTCCCGAGCGCCGGGGAGGCTGTTTATGCGCGAGCTTGGCAGCGAGCCAGGGAGAGCGAGCGGGTCTAGAAATTATTCAGAGCGCAATTAAAAACACGTCTTTCCAAGCAGACACATTTGTGTGGAAAACTGCAGAGGAAAACTCCTCCTTTGGTCCTCAGTTTGGAGGGGAGGGCCAGGCGGGAGCGGGATAACCAGGTTAGATTAGCTCAACTGCCTCAAAATCCACACGGCGTTTCCAAAGCTGGGGCAGGAGGAGCACAGTCTTAGGCTTCACGGGGTTTTTTCCAGTGATTTCCAGCCAGCCCTGCCCCTGCCTGCAGCGGGGATTGTGGTTCACCTTCACAATAGACCTCTTTGCTCATTGTCCTCAAAGACTGCCATAGGCTTTTGTCACACCAGGATAACCCAGGGGAAGCTGAGGCTGAAGGTATTCAGTGAGCACGAGCCCAGAGAAAGGTACAGCAAACACCAACCTGGATCTAAGCCAGCTGCCGGAGCAAATCGAGAGAGAAGAAAAAGCTTAGCGCCGCGTTTCGCCCCAGGGTGTGCTGCAAAGCCACCAAGAGGCACGGCACACCGTGACGGACTGCGCTCGGGACAAGCGAGCGTGACAGTCCATTGACAGACAACTAGAAGTATGAGCAGCTCTTAATCACTTCATCCCCTTAGAAATGGGAAATAAAGACCCCACTCTCCTCCTCCCCTTGATGGGGTCCTGGTCCTTGCTCTGAGAGGGTGGGCACCCAGGGGCCAGGTAGGCGTGGGGAAGGTGACCCGGTCTTGGGGCAGGTAGTTGGGATCATAGAATTGTTCTGGTTGGAAGAGACCTCCAAGATCATCGAGTCCAACCGTTAACCTGTCACTACCAGGTCCACCACTAAATCATAGCCCTGAGCGCCACATCTACGTCTTTTGAATACCTCCAGGGATGGGGACTCCACCACCTCCCTGGGCAGCCTGTTCCAATGCCCGACAACCCTTGCGGTGAAGAAATTTTTCTGAATATCCAATCTAAACCTCCCCTGGCGCAACTTGAGGCTGTTCCCTCTTGTCCTGTTGCCTGTTACTAGGGAGAAGAGTCCGACCCCCACCTCTCTACAACCTCCTTTCAGGTAGTTGTAGAGAGCAATAAGGTCTCCCCTCAGCCTCCTTTTCTCCAGACTAAACATCCCCAGTTCCCTCAGCCGCTCCTCGTAGGACTTGTGTTCCAGACCCTTCCCCAGCTTCGTTGCCCACACCGACGCGCACAGCAAAAGACGATCGAGTCCGGCAAGGTGCGGCCAACCAACAGCAGCACTCGCAACTCCAAGCAAAATTCCACAGAAACAGGGCATCTCCCGGTCACCAGCGACAGGTGCCGTTTCCTCCGGGAGCTCCGCTGCCACCAGAGCCATCCACCTGAGGAGCGTAACACAGGAGTCAGCTCCGTATTTGAGGGGGTAAATACAACCAACCCGCGAGAAGGTTACAGGGTTTTTAAGTGATATTTGCATAGAATTAGAAAGTAATAATTAAGGTAGTGAATCATCTGAAAGGCACTACACTAATACTGTCTTCACAATAATTATCTCACCAGAATTTCAGAGGCTGAATTATTTTCTATTGGATTTACAATTAATTTCGTAAAAATAACAAATCCTCCCTAAGAGAGACTATAGTGCTATAATGATAACACTTGGGAGTGCCAAGTCATTAACCAGCTGATCTTCACGACACTACTGTCAGGTAGGAAAGCACCGTTATCTCCATTTGGGAAGCGTAAAGACAAGGGAGTCGAGCCCCACTTTCAACCAAAGCCGAGCAAACTTGTCCCAGTCATCTCCCAGGATTATTAATCACCTGGAGTACCCAGGACACACACACATTTTATCCAGCGCCTTGTTCAAGACCGTATCAGGTCCCTTGGCAAAGCAGGAATTAAAGTTCATGTAAGAGTCACGGCCATCAGTCCTCTCCTATCTTCAGGTGCATCTACCATAGCGTCTCCATCCAGGCACAACGGCTGTCAGCCATCCATCCCCGACAGCGACGCGGGGAAACGGGTCTTACTCGGAAATAGAGGCTCAGGAAGAAACGACACCTCATGGGGAAGGGAGGATGACCACGGAGGACACGCAGACGCAGGAAGATGAACCCCAGCGCGTTATGGGCTTCTCTCAACCAGATCTTCAAACAAAAGGGAAGTCACTCTTCCTACTGTCTCAGGATAACGTCTCCCAAATTAAAGCATCCCCCCGCCAAGGCAGCATACGGGACTGTGGCTGTTCGGGAGAATCTCCGGCGATACCCGTAGCGTCCCGCGCACTCCCAAAGCATCACCCTTTCGGTTGTTCTCGGGTAGAGGCAGGGGCTTAGGAAGCCGAGCTGTCGGAGGGGATCACGGATGTGCTCAGATATGTATTAATTAGAATTCCTGCACAGTTTTCTTCTGTTAATTATAGCTTAATTTGATTGCTTAATAGCTCTGGTTTTCGTAATGTTTAGCACCTGTTGTAAATTGCACAAGATAAATCGTCTTCTACCATCTACTGTGTTTACTCCTAAAATTTTGCATTTCCCTTTCAGCTCCCGGCTTTGGATTTGAGCCGTCGGCTTTTCTCGTCTTTGGCATTTTCACCAAAAGAAATCTCCCCCCCGCAATGGGTTATTTAACCAATGAAGTGGGTTTCAGTTAAATACTTTCTTAAAAGCTACAATTTTAAGAAATAATAATGGGTAAAGAGGAATACCCGCATACCGTCAAGTGTGCAAACATTGACCCGCGGTATTATGCGGACTTTCACTCGCGGGTCATCCTTTTTCCTCGTTGTTGTTTCCTTCTCCCTTTCCGAGGCGAGGAGGGGGGAGCGCTTCATCCTTCTCGTACAGGATTATTAGACAGAAGTGGAGGCCCCGCATCATTAATTGATTTCTTCCATACATTGTACTATGATACAATTTTTCAAGGCTGTGCATAATTGTGTTCCCTGTGCCACTGCTCTACGTTCTGTCCTTGTCATATTGTCATTGAAGGCTGATTCCACCCTCTGTAATTGGAGATGTTCTACTTTTGGACAAAGGTGTGGGGGCAGCTCAGGGGAACAGCACTGACATTTACTTCATCAATTTATTTTTATTGTTCCTACATTTATTGCAGCTATAACAGCCCTTTAATAGTTATATCTCCTCCCTGTAGGGTATTCTGGTATTTGAAATTTTTTTAACTCATTTGTTCTCATAGATAACAGTAAAGTGCATTTCACGCTAACCTTTAGGTTTCAATCTTCTCTCTTTCTTTGGCTCCGAAGCAGTTGCAGCTTTAAACTTTTACTGCATTGTCAGTCTAAAGGCCATCACCGCCGAGTCCATTCTAGCACTGGAGTAACCACAAATTAGTGGTCCTGAAAATTTCAGGGAGGCGAGTCCTAAACCCAGAGTGCAGCTATTATCATAATTCAAAATTGGCCGTCCTTTTAACAGAGGGGGAGAAAAATACAGTAAATACTAGCATTGAGTCTCCTTTTACAGTCTTCGGTCAAACAAGGGGTAATAATTGCATCTTTACGACCGGCAACGTAACTGACTCCACCGCCTCCAAGCTCGTGCCCTTCGGTACCTGCAGAGGCAGCAAACGAGTTCAATGTTTAGACAAAACCGTGCCTCTGTCCACAGGTTTCCCTTTGTCCCCTTCCCAGACGTGATAAAACACCGAAGAAGAGGAAGAGGCACATGTGCTGCTCAAGCTGCGTCTTAATAGCACCACAGAAGATAAATGATTTTAATAATTAAGTCACAAAAGGGTTTCGGCAGGAAATTCTCGCTCTTCAGAGAGACCCATCCCTAAACTTCCACATATGAGCTCTCCAACAAATGCGCTCCATCGCAGGCGGGACCTGACCCTGGGCACCAGTTTCCCAGCTCAGGGTCCCACAGCATCGCCCAGGACCAGCCAACACCTACAGCAGCCAAGGACGAGCGGTGCCACCAGGTTGCGTCCAACACCCAAGGTCTTCAAACATCACCAAAAACCCCGCTGCTACGCGGGTTTTGCTCCACACTCACGGAGCACAGTTTTGCAGCAACAGAGAAGAAACCTGCACAAGCCATGAGGTTCATGTAGGCGAAGGACCTTCCCACACACAACTACGCGTGAGCACCTAGTCCAGACGGACGTGCGTTCAGGAAGAAAGCGCACACACTTTTCCACAGACGCCGAAACAAAATCTAGCTGGCACCATAGGAAAAGCCAGTTGTTTGTCCTTTTTCTTTACTGGCAGCTCTTAGCAAAACCATTTCTAACCCCACCTCCCTGGCTCCACCTTGTTGTTGCACAGAGATGCTCTTTTTCCTCTTCTCTTAAAGGCACTGCCAAGAAATAGCTTAATTAAAGCAAATGGAGACATTCGAAGCGGGAACAAATTAGGCCAGAGAGATAAACTAGAAATGAGACAATAAAGGGTAAGGAACGAGGACTTAAACCAGTGGAAAAGCCCGTGTATTTTAATGGAGCGGTATGACTTTCTGCCAAACCTACCCAAAGTTACCTTTAAGCAGCATATTGTGCGCTTTGTGGAGTACCTACCCATAACCGCGCCTGCTCGTAAGGCAGCACACACTTGGATATTGTAGCGTAGTAGCAGTACTAGTAGTGCTTTCTAGAGCATCAGTAGTGTGAAAGCCCAAAGGACCATCCCTGGATCTGTCTTTCTGTGAAGGGTCCAATCCCGCTGTCTCCTCCCGAGGGCTGCGGGTCAGTACGCAGGACCCATAGGAGACGGCCCAGCCCCAAAGGCACCAGCTCTGAGTTGGCTTCAAAGGACTTTTTGCAGGAATCCCAACAAGTTGCTTGCTCAGAAAATTCAAGCAGACGTGCCCGGTCAAAACCAGTGACGCCGCTCTCCCGGTTACACCCACTGAAATCAGGAGTCACTCCTCTGAACTCAGTGACATTATTGCACCAGTACAGAATCGGTGGAAATTAAATTAAAAAAGAGTCATCAGAACGCATTGCCTCCCTGGCATGGATAAACACAACGAGGCCCCCCAGAAGCAACAGGATTAATACCTGGGTCAGCATTCAACCCCAGAATAACCCAAGAATACGGCTCTTAGCTTGCCAGGGCTAATTTTTCAAAGCAGTTTTAGCCTGATCTCCGACTTCGGACATCCTCATCGCGCATACACCGCGTCGGGTTCACGCACCCAAACGCGAGCCGTTGCAGCCCAGAGCAGCCGCAGCTCGCTGGGGGTGCGGGCACGGTACCGCTCCTGCCCGTCTTCATAACGTCACCGAGGTATTCGAGAGATCGGCGTTTTTTCCCGTCGTAAATCAAAAATACTCATGTAGAGGAAATATTTTAAAATAAATCTTCGAGTCTTCAGCCTCATCCTCCGCCTGTATTTAAATTTCGAGAAAAGCTTTCAGCCATACACGAAGGTTGCAACCCTACAGCTTCCCCATAGAAAACAGGCTGGAAACGGTCCGGGCTCTCCTCGACGGGCCATTACTTGCATTAGCAGGACAAAGAGCTTCGGAGTCCGGCTTTCTCTCACTAGGATTAAAAATAACCGAGGCTGGTAGGAACAAGCGTAATTTAAAGCCCAGTTTCGGTGTTATTGGTGGAAGCAATATTTGTGTGTTTGCTTCTCGGGAACCTTAGTGACACTTATTTACAAAATAAACCCAAGGGAGCGAGGGAAGAGGGAGGAAGGAGTGCGAGGAGAGGCTTGCTCATAATTTTTAGGCTTTGTCATCTGAATACTTCCAGGAAGTCATTAAAAAAAAATAATAATAATTTTATGTGAAAAGGGAAGATTTTTCAAAAGCTTCCGAGAAACCGAGAAGGAAAAAAAAAACACCTACATTAAATTGCTGCCATTGCAAAAGTTTGTATTTTCAATTAAGTCAAAGCAAGTTTTCGAATATTCAGTTTGAGAATTAGCATGTTTTGATTTTGTTGACGATGCGCTTGCACTTAACTCGTAGCAATTTTTATTTTTTTTTAAAACAACAAATTATTTTCCGAATTCAGGCAAATCCCGCTGCGTACTCGAGCAAAGCAAGCATCTGACGCTGCAATTTGCAGGCACCGGGGTCTCGCAGCCGCTCGCTGCCGAAGGCGATGCGGAGCGGGGGCACGTTTCCAGCGCGGTCCGTTGGCTTCACGCACACGGAGCGCCGCATCCGTGCTGCCCCTTCGCCAGCGCAACGCGCGGGCCATCCCCTCATTCACACATTAAGCCGAAACCCCCATTGTCCAGCCTCCGGGGAGCAGCTCTGACCCCGGAATTGACTCTAATCCACACGATTAAGGCAGGGAACAAACTCTCCCGCTGCTCCTGAAAGCCCTCCCCAAAAGAAGCGGCGCTCATTGTAAAGCCAACAACAATGCGGGGTGTCTTCAAAGACTGGCAAGCGGTCGCACACGAAGGAAAAATAATCACCCAAGTGTATGTGCCCGTGCCCCCCGGCACCCCCCGCCCCGGCGGGGCCACGTAGCCCAGCTTTCCGGGCAAATCCACAGCGCAAAGCCAGCCCTGATGCCCCGTGGTTTCTTAATTAATCCTTCATCTCGGATACCTCGTGTCCCTGCCACAGCTCCTGCACCGCCACTTGCGATCCCTTTAACCCATCATTCGCAAATAACAATATTAAAGGCAATATTAGCCCAAAAAGGCCGTTATAATATTTGAGCATCCGCCACACCTTTATCCTGAAATGGGAATACCATCACATAAAAACAAAAAAAAAAAACCACAGTCACCTGATCTGTCAGCCCATGGTTTTACCCCCAAGTGCTGGATGTGGCCACAGACGCATCGAGAAGAGGAGATGTCACACAAGCAGGGGTACAGGGGTGTAGTTCGTGCTTCGGTTTAACACAGACAAAAGTCAAGCCTTGGAGCCGTTCAGTATTTGCAAGCCAGCCAAGCAGTGCCAGAGCATGGATTATTCCCACCTCCGAGCAGACCAGTCCAGTTGAAATGGGAAACCAATAGCCAAAAAAAGACAGACAGGGGCTTTTCCCCATTAATTTACATTTTTGCAGTGCTTCGAGACCATCGCACACAGAGCATCAAAGGCAAGAGGGTCAAAACACCCCAAGGTTTGATGCTCTTTGGGTGCTTTGCTTCAACCAGAGCCTAACAGGAATATTTCACAAAAGGGAGATTGGTTTTATTCCTATAAAAACTGATAGATTGATTCAAACATCAAGAATAAAAAGTCTTATTTTGGGGGCTCTCTCTGGGGTAGGGTTTTTGGCTTGGGGGAGAGGGGAGGAGGGGGGTAAACTCTTACAGTTCCCCTTTCTAGCTGTACTCCACAGCCAGAGCCGAAACGCGTTGCCTCCCACAAAAAAAGTTTTGGTTTGGTTTTGGGGGGTTGTTTTTGTTTTGTTTTAAATACACTGCGGGCTCTGTTTCTCTTGAACATCCCTGTTTGCTGAGTGTCGTGGTTTAACCCCAGCCAGTAACGAAGTCCCATGCAGCCGCTCGCTCACTCCTCCCCCACACCAGTGGGACGGGGAGGAGAATGGAAAAAGAAGGTGAAACTCATGGGTTGAGATAAAAACAGCTTAATAGGACAGCAAAGGAAGAGAGAGTAATAATAATAATAAAATACACACAAGAAGCGATGCACAAAGCAATTGCTCACCACGCGCTGAATGACGCCCAGTCTGTCCCCGAGCAGCAATCGCACCAGCCCGGCCAACTCCCCCCAGTCTATATATTGAACGTGACGTCCTATGGTATGGAATAGCCCTGTTTGGGTCAGCCGTCCTGGCCGGGCCCCCTCCCAGCTTCTTGTGCCCCTCCTCGCTGGCAGAGCACGGGAAGCCGAGAAGCCCTGGACTTGGTATAAGCACCACTTAGCAACAACTAAAACATCAGTGCGTTACCAACAGCGTTCTCATACTAAATCCAATGCACAGCACTACGCCAACTACTAGGAGGAAAATTAACTCTATCCCAGCCAAAACCAGGACACTGAGAAAGGTGACAAAACTCCGATAGCTGAAGAAAGCAAAAGCAAAGGCAACAGGTCACACAGAGTCGGTAATAAGGGAAAACAGCAATTATAACCATATTGACTTGCGCTACTACGCTAAATTTAAGGCTTTGTCATGGTTCCCATTAGGATCCTCCCAGTATTTCAATTCCAAAGGATTTAAAATTAAACCGCAAAAAAATTGCTGGCATTCTCCATTCGCCCCCTGCTCGCAGGTCGGGCTGCTTTCGCGCTGCCAAAACCGACACCCGCTTTGAGCTTTCAGTGATCATTTGTAGGAGATCTGAAAAGCAACGCCAGAAGTTAAAGCAAGACAAGTTTGCGACAGGTCAAATGCCGATCGGCTTTTCTAAAATGAAATTTCCCAAACTGGTGGATTTTAATGCCAAGGCTTTTCTCGAGGAGACTGAGAGCAAGGGTTGATTTAAAGCTGCCGTTACGGCACCAAGACGCTCTGATGCTCGACTGACCCGAAGCTCAGCACCTTGGAGGGGCAGGACTCCTGCCCTCCAAACGCGAATTTCTATGGAGCAGTCTCCACCGGGGAGGCACTAGATACTTCCGAGCTCGTATCTCCCCTCCTTAAGTCGTCCCCACCACCACTTCTCTTGAGAAGACGTTTTCCTTGAGGCCAGATTTCTCCGTAGTGTAACCTCTACCAAAGCCACTTGCACCAGAGAAGAATTTAGCCTTTGGGTGAAAAATCGGTCATACACATTTCTGCAGTTTGGGCCATTTCTGCTTCTAAGTTTTTTTTCTCACTGCTGCCTCCCGTTTCCCTATTTTGCGGGTTAGCACTAGTTGTTTTTGACTTTGCAGACTTTGTTCCCCCCTGTCTTTTTAACTTAGTTTCCTGTTTATCAGAAATGACACTTAATTTCACTTTTGCTAACCGAAAAAAAAAAACATCCTGATTAGTTCACCTGTCAAAATGACCATCACAAAGGTTACTGTCCCACCACGCAGCAGTGTCGTGAAGCTTAATTAACCCTTGTTTTATTAATTTAATTCATTAATGCGCTTTGAAGGCGACACATCCCACAGTCACTTAGTTGTGGGTTGCTTTATTTTTAGTTTTTTCAGCTTTTAAGTCTTGTAACGTTGTTGTTCGGAACAGTACTTGGCAGCATACGGCAGCTCACGCTCTCGTGGCCCCCATCAACCCAGGGAAAATGCTGTGGATTAGCGCGCGGTCCCCATTTCTGCAGGTTGGTTCCTCATCCCCTCCAACGTGCTCCTGCCAGATCCGCTTTCTCGGAGAACTGAACCTCCAGAGCAAACCTTGCAGAGGTCACTCCAAGCGCGGACCAAAGCCCTCGTGCACGCCAGGGATAACCGAGCTCGTCAGCAAAGCGGGATTTGGGAGTTACCCTCGACGGCGACGACTCTGCCGAGTTTCCCCGTGGAGGCCGCACAGCCGCCGCAGCACGGATTTGGAGCACGAGCCGTTTAGGAATGTCTTAGACTCATCTTTCCCTTTTGCTACGTGCCCCTTTGTGCTTTTTTTTTAATTTATAATTTATTAAAGATGTTACTTGACGGGGCCCTTGCTACGCCTAGCTGGAACCCCCTCTAAAGCGCTTCCCCGTAGGCTCTGTATAACTCCCCTTTGATTACCATGCGATTAGTTTGTTCAGCTGATGGCCTTTCTTCTCCGAGATCCTCATTGTGCCTCCTGCCTCCTATGCAGTTCTTAAGAATTTAAATGAGCCGTTTTATTTCTTTCTACAAGCAAAGATCGACAAACCCAGCCCCACCCTTCTGCTTTCACTTTTAGTGTGCCTAATAAAAGTGGTGTGAGGGTTGGGTGTTGGTTTGTTGTTTTGTCTTTTCTGGGGGTCGCGGCTAATGGAGAATTTTATGTTGTTTCTGACATTGTTTGTGGTGCCTCCCACCAGCCTACATGCTCCTGAGGATTGAAAGACGGTGGCATAAATGTCAGGGAAATGCCTCTGCCGTGTCAGGTCTAATTAGACACTTGTACTTGCGGGACAAACACCTTCCTCATAAAATTCAAAGCTCAGCCTCGCTTAGCACACGCTCAGAGAGACCGGCAAGGAGAAGGCATCCTAAACGGCACACGGACCTACCCAAATCTGATGCAATTTCTTCCAGTATTTTAGTTCAGCCCCCACAACACACCCCTCCATCCCCACTCCTGCCCCAAGAGACTTCCAACACGAGAAATAAAGATGCCTTGCCTTCGCTGTGCTTTACCCAACTGATTTCCAGAAACACAGAAAATCCTCAGCTTGAAGCTCAAGACACCAAATTAAAAACCAATGAGCACAGCTCGTCCATTGACATCTGTGCCTGGGGGCCTCAGTTTTGGGGCAGCACAGGGTGGTCCCCATCTTGCCATGCTGTACAGACCCACCAGCTGCTTGTCTAACAACCATCCCTATGGAGGATGGTCCTGCAAATGGGGACCTTGGGGGTCACCAGTGGATGCTCCTCTGCGACCTTTTCTTCTCCACTCATGCTTTCCCCTCAACACAGAGGTTTTCCTCCACACTTCAGGTGGAGGTGGACACAGGCAGCCCAAGAACAACCTAGCAGTTACCTCGCTCAGTCTCAAGTCTCTAGTGCCGTCACAGACTCGGCAGGCTCATCCTAGGTCCTCTTACAGCACTACGCGACTCTGACGCGTCTGATGCCAACGAGAACGTAAACAGACTGCAGATAGATCAACTGCCCAAGACCTCGCCTGGATCTGAAGGCAGCAGGTAAGAGGTGAGACACCTCGCCCAAGCACCGCAGCCACCTCTGCTGCTAGAGCAGGTTTAGGGCAAACCACGGAGTCCATCCTATGGACAAGTAGGTCCTTGCAAGAGAGGTCGCACACGCTGCCCAGGGAGCCTCAGCAGGGCGCACAGCCGCTCCACAGCATGGGCTTTGCCGAGTACCTCCGGCTACGATCTAACTGCTCTGGCCGCCGCCGCGCGAACATCTAATGCTCTTCAGGAGAGAAGGCGGGAGAAGCGTGCGCACACACGTCCACGCGCGTCCCTGCGCGCACACGCAGAAGAAATGGAGTTGCGAGCTGAGAAAACGAACTCTCAAAAAGAGTCTCATCTTGTCTAAGCTTTAACTTCCCCTCCTTTGTCCACCCAAATCTGAGAGAGCAGCTCCCTCTGTGGGTTTTCCTTCTCGGCTGTTTGTTTGCCGGCCGAGGGTGTATCTAGGGAAGCGGAGGGGGCACCTGCCCGGCGCCAGGGATCACTCCTCACGGCTCCCTCGCAAGGCGGGGAGGAAGCTGAAGAGCACCACCACCACCACCACCAAAGTCAAAAAGGTTCGTGGTCCCCTGCCCCTCAGTTGAGGATAAAATCCAAGAAACCTCTGTACTTTCTGGATCCTTATTTGTGCAAGTAGTTCATTCACCGGCACCCAGATGCTCGCGGGTGTGAGACTCGACCACCTGCGAGAACAAACCTCCACGCTCTTAACAAGAGTGAGGCACTGCGGAGTTAGACCGTGGCTCAGCAAACAGAAATAAGCGGTAAAATGAACTGTGATACGGCAGCAGAGCCACCGCGCTTTCTGCTGCACGTATGTTTGCACGTCAACAGGACTCTTGCCTGGAAGAAATTAGGATTTAGTGAAAGAACTTATCACTCGGGTGATTACACGGGAAAAACTAGCAGCAATGCGGTCTCTCTCTACCGTGCCATGACGAGTAGATGAATAAAAGTCAAACACATACGACCAATAAGCCTTACCGCCATGAAAACCCTGCCTCAGTAAAAATCACATTCTGACCCTTAGGTCGCATTAAAACGGCCAAAGCCCAGGGACCATTCCTCCGAAGAACCACTTCCGAGGACGCGGGAGGGCAGCAAGCGCGACTCTGCCCTCTGCACCGCCACAGTTCTACACTCCGGGTGCCATCTTCGACAGCGGGAACCCGGCGCCCCAGGCACGCCGTCGGTAGAGACGGTGCGCGTACGAAAGATCCCACGTTACGTTTCATAAGAGATGTGGTCTTAAATCCTGGCATCCTGGCCGGATTCCCGGGTGATTACGTGCCACCCACGTAAGATGTCCTCTACTATTCTGACCGCGTGTACCGCTCTGCTTCCCGGCCAAGACAACGAGTCTTGCGCTCTCCGCCTGAAATCCCAAATCCCTCTCCTTCATCCTACCGCTGCAGGGGGGCTTCGCAATCGCCCGCTCCCGCAGACGCAGGGCCCCAGAGCCGGCGGGACCGCACGCTGCCGCCAGGCACCGCTTCGCGGCTCTGGGTCTGCAACAGCCGAGGACGTTACTGCTCCCCGGTTGTGCAAGACGCTTTAGGATCCCTAGACGGGAGCGCTGGGGATTAAAACGTAAATCTGCTCGTACGCTGCCCGTTAAAAGCTCAGACGTCTATGGTAAGGAAAAGCAGAGAAGCCCATCGCAGGGCCAAAACCTCCAGTGCTTTAAAACTTCAGGGAGAAAAAAAAAAAAAAATTAAAAAGATGTATATCCAAAGGCCAAGGGCCAGGATCACTTCTCTGCCTTGAAGTTTTTAACAAAAATCCACGGTTCGCCTTCCTGCTCCGAGTACACTGAATTACCAGACTCCAGCCACCCCAATCCCGCGACGGTCCAAGCGTTTCCAGCTTCCCCTCTTCTCCCTGCTTTTGGGTGGTAACGCAGGTATTCTAAACGCCGTGCCACCAAGTACGTGTGTGACAAGGGAGGGGCTGGTGCGATATTCCCAGCCGAACGCAGGAGGATATACATCCACAGCTCCCTGATGACTGAGACGAGAACATACCCCGGGGGAGTTTGCAATGGATATGAGCAATATTGAGACAAAGAGGTGCAGTTGTGGGAGGGTGCCTCACACCGAGGAGAGCTGTCAAAAATGGATGTGAGTATTAAAATGGCAATCTTATTAGCTCATCCGCCCCGCATCCCGCGTTTTGAGCCTGCACCACCAGGTCCAGATGAGCTCCTGCTTTTTTTTTTTTTTCTTCTCTTTTCTTTACAGAACTAAAAATGTTTTCAAAACTACCTTTAATGAACCAAAAACGTCCATTTGAAAGTCTGCTCTGTGGAAAGAGTGAGGCTGGCGGAGGGAAGGAAGTGACACAGGGTTTGCTGACCAGCGGGAGGCTGGTTTCAATCCCCCCACGGAGAAACGGAGGCAAGAAGCTGGCCAGAAACCCACAGCCAGGCACGGAGCTTAAATTGCAAGAAGTGACCCATTTTTTTCCCCAAAACTCTTACTTAGAGGCCGAGATATCACCCATGCACGTCCCCTCCTGCCAGTCGGAACGCTCCCAGCGACCCAAAAAAGATGCTCAGCGGCGGCTGTCTCCGCCACCACGGCCATCAGGTGGTCCTTCACGGTCCCTTGCAGGGACCGTTTCCCCGTACCCAAACTTTGACTCTTTTCTGCAGTCCTGACCCGGCACACGGGAGCTTTCCATCCCCCGGCCCACCAAAGAAAGAAGAAGGGAAAAAAAAAAAAAGGCCATTTTTCTAACTGAAGGAAAAGCCATGCCAAGTCCTACAAGCACTGCCTGGCCGGGTGCCAGGAAATGTGTAAATTTTCGTGAGCTTGGGCTATTTTGCCAGAAGTCTGCAATGTGTCTGGACACGACCGGTTCCCCTTTGTCAGCCCCGGCCTGACCAACCAGGAAGTTTGAGAAAAAAGAAAAAAAAAAAGAGAAAAAAAAAAAAAGAGACAGACAGACAGACACTTCCCCCCCCCCCCCCCCCCCCGGGTAACACAATGACTCTCCTGTAATACCTTTCATTTCTGTACCAACAGCCGCAATGGTCCCGCACTTCAGGGTGAGAGGGGACGGGTACGACGGCCCTTTAATTCTTTAAAAAACAATTTTTTTTTGCGTTCTCGTGTTTGCTGATAACCTCACAACCGCCCGCCCAGCTTCACAGTGGTTATTAGCTTGGCTTGTTTCTATAAATACCGGCGTTAACTCCTTGTATCCCCCCGAGGACCGAGTCGGGAAGAAAAGGGGCATTTATGCAACTTTTTCTTCTTTTTTTTTTAAAAAAAAAAAAAAGGAAAGAAACAGACGGAGTTTCACGTAACACACAGTTAATTGATTTACCCAGGCTTTTAAGGGAGGCACTGGAGGTATCAAACCTCTGCCCAGCCAGCACGTCATTCCCTCCTGGTTTTGGGCTGGAGCGGGGGAAATACGTTTAAATACGTTTAGGAAACACAGATTTCACAGAGCTGAGAGACAGGAGACCCGGCTCCGCTTGCGAAGAGCGCAGATCTGCCGCCACGGCGAGGAAGAGGCGGGCGGACGAAGGGCGCCGAGGGGGCGCGGGGAGGAAGGAGCAGCGGCCGGTCACGCCCTCCGCTCTGCCCCACCGTCCCCCCTCGTCTCACCAGCATCTTTCACGGCACGGGTAACGTTCGAGTCCATTTCACAGCTGGAGGACACACCTGCAGAGGCGGTCAAGTGTGGACAGGGGGAAGTTTAAGAGTGAAAATGTTGCTGTTTCTCACCCCGCAGCCTTCGAGCCATCGCCCCGGTGAGAACAGCCGGCTACCAGCGTCCGCGAAGCCCTCGCAGAAAGCGTGAGACGCTCCGATCGGCGCACGGATCGGGTCTCCAGCCGCGCGGCGACGGGTGAAAACCGGAGGGTTTCGGTCCTCGGCGCCCATGACTAACGTTACGAGGATGAAGAAAACTCCCCTTCCCGGGGCGGGGGGGGTCAATTCATCCTGGCTCCGAGCCAGCGCAGCACCCAACCCAAACTCTTCAAATCCTCCCAGAAAAGAAGCAAAAAAAAAAAAAAATCCTCTTTTTAAGAGTGCTCAGAGTTATCCTAGGTGTTTAGTTCCAACGCTTATTCCGCTTACCCAAATATTTCTTCATTTACTGAAGCTGGAAAGAAGTGAGATTACCCCAAAAATCATCCTGGCTAAAAGCGTGCAAGGCGACAGATGCGGAAAACACGGGAACAGCGGCTTTCCAGCCACAGCGGCTGTACGGAGGCCACCTCACGGCACCAGCCCAGCCATTTCCCTCCATCCAGGACACTGCCAGGCCTTACCATGAGGGGACAGAAGCTGCTCTTCAACGGCTGCATGAAGCCTCAGGTAGACACGAAGGCTTAGTTTTAAACAAGAATGAAAGCCTTTGCGCATAAGCTTCCATGGGTGAGACCCGAGAGATTTGCTGATGTGCTCGGACGTACCGCTCGTAAGCAATGCTGCCGGTTTTGGAAAGCATAGAAGAGGCTGGATTAGGGAATTAAAGCAAGTTTGTGGAAAAATATGATTTCTGAAGCAGCATCTCTTAACATAGCCTACCCTGCCAGGCACGGCTCAGTGCCACCCGAATCGCTAGGGTAAAAAAAACCTTGGAAAAATGGCTGGCTACAACAGCACATACCGAAACTGATGGTGTGTCCAACAGACCCAACTCCACAGACAACCACGAAGCACCAAAACACCTTTCAGCCAACGCGTTTCGCCCCGTGCGGCTGTACCTTGGTCTTCATCGCACCGGTGAAGGGAGGCAATATCTTCTGCTTTTCAGAGCACCAGGACTTGGTTTTCCCCGTAACCCTTGGTTTTCATTGACAGAGAAACAAGCCCTTAAACACAACCACCCATCCACCGCAAGCTCAGCCGTATCAACTGGAGAAGGCTTCCACTGGGTCTTACGGGATCCGTCAGCTATTTGCCTCAACCTCCACATTTTATCCTTATGCAACCGAGTTTCCTAAGCGGTGCCGGAGCGCCTCTGCATCTCCTCACGTCCCGCCACGAGCGGCTCCCGTCACGCACGCAGGGGCTCGCTACAAGAGAATTAAGGCGTATCACGGGAAAGACGAGTCCCGCACAGAGGAGAAAAGGGAAGGCTGAAGTCAAAAGTTTCCAAGCTTTGCTGTCAGATTTTCTTTTAACCCAAAAAGTCAACGATTGTCATGTGAAATTTTAATTAAACCATTTCTTCCTCACTTTTAGAAATATTTTCCCTACAGAAAGGGGAAAAAACTGTTTATCCCGAGCCCAGCAACGCGCTGTCTGCCTGCAGCCAGCCCTTCTGGTTGCTTCCTTAGCCTGGTCTGAATCAAAGCTACCATTCATCCATGACCCACTCCCGCACGAGACCTGGGCACACTGATCCACCATATACTCGTCGGAAAGGACATAAAAATAAAGCAGATGCTATTAGCATTCCGAGCACACATCCACTTGCTAACCCCCCTTTCATAGCCTTGTGTATGCCCTGAATCAGAGGGCTAACAAGACAGAATGCTATGAATAAACTCGGTATGAATAAAGTATGAATTCTCTGTATGAATACGGTCTTGGAGTAAGCGTTCAAAAACCCAGCGCCACCCCGAAGCCTCCCAATACAGAGAGGAATAAAGGCAGAACAAGAGTGGCCCGGCAGCGCGTCGGCCACGGCTTGCGGTCCCTCCTGCCAAGGGCAGCCCGCGGGCAGAGACCCCCAGCCCAGCGAACACGCGAGACACGTCGGTGGGTAAGTGGCCTCCCGCCTCCTGCTCGCCCACTCAAACCTTCGTAATGAGCCTGACCTAGATGAAATACTCAAATTCGGTACGTCTCGGCAATTCTTCGTGTGACGTACCTAGAGCCCTTCGTGGTTCTCCACAACGCGTTACGCTCTCTACCGCTGTTTGTAAACTCCCTCCGCTTCAGTATTAGGGCAAAACAGCCTTTCCCTCCACTTGTATTATTTACAATTACTGAAAATAAATATAAAATGCCCCGTGCCTTTGGTTCTGTCGGTGCTCTCCTTGACTCCGACCTTCTCCCAAGGCCAGAAGCCTTGGAGCCAGCCTTGACACCCAAGCTTGCTTTCCCTCTCCTGTCTCCCTCGTCCATAAATCCGCCTCGATCGCTAACAAAGCCCATCCTCACCTTGACCCTGCCGCTGCTGAAATCTCTGTCCAGACCATAATTACTTCCCATCTCAACTATAGTAAATTCTTTCCCCCTCTTTCATTTTTACGGTCTTTCTAAAACACAAACTCTTTAAACTTTAAGTAATCCAGATCCCTGCTCCGCTCTTCTTCCCAGGAGATGCTCTCGCAGCCGCCCTGCCAGAGCTGCACGAGGGCGAGATCGCTTGTCCCCGCTGGCCTCGGGGTGAGGATGGAGCTCCCCCTCTTCCCCATAGGGTAAGAGCTCCTATAGGGGCAGGTACCATGGGGCGAACGACATGCTCCATCCCCTCACCCTTGCCTGCCCCGTGGTAGTTTCTCCATGTGTTCGTGGCCCTGGACCGCTTGCTGCGGCACCAGCTGGTGAGGGTGTTAACCTCACACTCGGGGAAATAAGAGTGAAAGCACAATTTGAGCAAAAATTTAAAAAAAAAAAATAAAAGAAAAACCCAAAGCTTGGAGTCAAAGCCCAGACTGAGCAAGGACGCCCATCAGCAACCTGCCCTCCACGGCCCAGCAGCGAGGAGTGGCTCCGTAGGTACAAGGCAAACCACGGCCAAAGAGCATCTGGGGAGGATTAAACCGACGCAGAGCGCAAGAGGATAAAGCTTCTGAGAAGCGCCCGCAGCACACCTGGCCCCTCGGTACTGCTCTGACAGCGAAAGCGCACAAGACCCGCACAGAAACCAAGAGCAAAACTGGTTTCATGGCAAAGAGCCTCCAGGAGAAACGCAAAGGGAGCCCAACCACGGATTTC
Source organism: Phoenicopterus ruber ruber (assembly GCA_009819775.1). Lineage (NCBI taxonomy): Eukaryota > Metazoa > Chordata > Aves > Phoenicopteriformes > Phoenicopteridae > Phoenicopterus > Phoenicopterus ruber. Next base: position 4,056,500 of record CM020217.1, read on the forward strand.
ACAGGTCGGCTCCCGGAGGACACGGGAGGCGGCGAGGGGAGAAGGGAGGAGAGCGCCAGCGACGTCCCGGTGGGGTCCTGGGGCTCCTGGCAGAGGGACCCCCGTCCTTCGCTCCCCACCTTTTGCCGAGTGTAAGAGTGATTAATTGCTTACGCAGGAATCGATCCAGCTCTACAGAAAGCGCGGGATTTCCATTTCTTTGGGAGGGGCCACCTGGAGAAGCTGAAATTTAGAGGACCCGAAGTAATTGCGTTTCTCTGTCTTTCTCTGGCATTTTTAGGTACTGATTAATGCAGAGCCTGGGCAGCCGGGGGAAATCAATAACCTTAACCCTTAGGAAGCGTTTGCATTTATGTAGAGGATGTCGTGCGTGTGTGCGAGGGATTGGGGTTTTTGCTCTTCAAGCGAGACGGAAAGTTAGAGGGGTCTCCCAGTGCCGCCCCCTCGGCCGAGGCGTCCCTGCGGTTTCGGGGGATGGCTGCAGCCGCCGGGGAGAGGAACCCCCTTTCCCATGGCCATTCCTCCAGGGTTACGGGGGCAGAAAATTAAAAAAAATAATAATTTTTTTTTTAAATGGATTAAAAAAATAAAACTAGAAGTGCCTGGTGGTTTTTGGGGGGGGCTCGCCAGGAGTGCCACAAGCGCCGGTGGCACAAAGAGATGCAGTTTGTCCCCGCCGCAGCATCTTTCACTCGGGCGCAGACAAATTGATTTGCAAAGGTTGAGGCTGGCAGCTCAGCCTGCTTTGCATAGCCAGCGCTCCCCGGCCACACAATAAAAAGTAGCCTGGCAAACAGAGGCACGCAGCGGGAACTGGCCGGTTCAAAGTCCAAACCCCACACCCCCTCACCCCAGTCTGGTTTGAAAGGTCACTGTGTGTCTGGGAAAATAGTCTCAGGATACGATCCTTTATTAAAGGTCACTATTTTTCAACGGCACTTAACACACACTTGCACACAAATTGAGCCTGGAAAAAAAAAAAAAGAAAAAAAAAAAGAAAAAAAAAACCTGGGGGCTGCCTCGCATTGTACATTGTGCTCGCAAGATTTATGTCTTGTGGTCACCAGCAGTAAACACACACTGCTTCAGTATTAAAGTTCACATTAATCCACCGACTTTTTTTTTTCTCTCCCCTCCTCCTTTAAATCAGCCTCTCTCTTTGCAAGGCAAACAGTGGCAAGGCAGGGCTTTAACTAATCGCTTTTGTTTTTCCTCCCTGCTCCAGGGTTTTACCTTCCCATGTTTTTCCTCTATTTTCGCTTGGGTGCTGGCGTTGGTTTCATGCATCGCGCGGAGTTTTTGGTTTGCCGATGCGGGCTTTTTGTTTTAACCTAAGGATCTCGACAGCTCATCTCCGTGCAATATACCAAACATACTGTTTATGCTACAATAGTACAGATATGGAAAGACACTATTTAACAGTTGGGTTTTTTTCTTCCCGAGTCCTACAATCACACATTACAATGAGAAATACAGCAATTAAAACCAGAAAGTAGAAAGCTTTCTCTTTTTTTGCCAAACGTAACTGGTTTATCTTTCCTTATGCAAATACATTAAAAGCAAAATAGTAATTCCTATTCCCACCCCCCCAGTGACAGATATTTTACTGCTCATTCACAAAAAAAACCTTTTTAAAACTCCACATTGAATTAATAGGGGAGCTGGTTTTAATGAAGACACAAAGAGTTTCTAAATCAATTTCTACAAGGATTGGGGGAAAAAAAAACAACCCACGCAGAGTGAATTTCAACTAGGAAACAAAACTTACAATGTTTTGGATTTCCATTTTGCTACATAGTAACACAGTTGTACAAAGTTTTGCCAACAGTGTCTTTTCAAGCTATCAAAAGCACATTAGTTTTTGTGGTCAAAACAACTGGGAAAATATACACACGGAACCGTGAAAACACCCCAGGCTTGTCGTCATACCCCAAAACAAAAATGAAAGATTTTCTCAAACGCGGGCTCGGAAAAAGTAAGATATTTCGCGCGGTGGGCGCCGATATTTCGCCGATCGATACGCGAACGCCTCCGCGCGCGGGGTTTGCGCCTGGCCGGGGCTGGGCTGGGCGAGGGGGAGCCGCCTTCGGCCCCGCCACGGGTCGGGCTCCCCGTAACCCAGCCGGGCCCTAAACGCGGCCGGGAAAAGCACCCGGCGGGGAGGTAAAGGGGAAACGAGAGCGGGGAGGTAGAAGTGAAACTCTTTGAAACAGATGAGCCCAGGGGCTGGTTTTTAGAAGAAAAAAAAAAAAAAAAAAAGTTATTTTCAAAGGTCATTAAGCACGTCGGGTTCGGGCATCTTATCGCATCCTCTGCCCAGAGGCTTCATTTTATAGGGGTTTTTTTTTAATATATATATAAATAAAAATACAGCGACAGAGGTTCGACCTCCGAGGGCGCACCCCTCACCCCTGGAGCAGCCCCGTTTCCCGCAATCTCGCCCACACCAAGGCGCTGCTCGGGGTAGGGAATACGTGTAATTATCTGCCAGTCGGCTCCTGCTTCCCCCTTCGTCACCCTCCCCAGGACAGGAGCTCGGGATCGGCCCCCCCATCCCTGCTCCTGTCCCTGCCTTTGCGCGGTATTTCGGTGAGGTGCTAGTAAACCCGAATTCTCCGGCACTGTACGTAAGCCTTTGAAATGAGCTTATTTCGAACGCAGCGGCCAAATCAAGGAAAAAAAAATACCAGGAGGTGCCTGAGCGTGCAGGCAAAGCACAGCAGCTGTCCGGCGACATCCCCGAAATAGCTTTTCTAGCCCAGAACGGACCCCAAAAAAGAAATTAAAGGGGAGAAAAAGAGCAACGAGGGCCTTTCTGCCCCTCACGCTCGTGGAGGAGCAGAGCGAGCCCATCCGCCTCTCCAGACGGATCTCTTAGGACAGCAGAGGACAAAGAGCCCAGGTTCAGGAAGAGGTCGTATGACCGGGACATTTCCAAGCTGGTGGCCTCAAACAAGGACCACGCAAAAAAAATACACACTCAATGGAAATTTCCACCGAGGGGACGTCAGGATAACCACAACCATGCCCGTCCCCGTGCAGCAAGCGGCCTTTCTGGCCGGCCCCATGGGCTCGATTGGCGCAGGCTTACGTGGAAAGAGGAAGGACCCGGGAGGTGCCGGCCCCTTCCCGGTTTACACATCTCCTTGCCCATCCTACGGCAGTCACCAGCGCCAGCACCGAGGTTTGGTGTAACCGTAATCGCACCCCATCCGACGGCCTTCCGACAGCAGCTGTCTCAAACGCCCAAGTCTCACGACCAGCATCACTCGGGGTGTCCGAGCACCCCACGCCGGGACGGGATGAGTTAACCCGCCTCGTGCAAAGCGACAAATCCTCAGCCTCCCACACAAACCTTCCCCGGCGGTGACCGACAGATCCCCAGACCGCACCAACAGAACCTTGTCCTGTCTCAACAAGGGTACAGCAGCTGAAAGGGCTCGGGGAGGAGCAGCATCACTCACGCCCCCCCCCGCAGCGAGGGGGATACGGCCAGGGACCGCCAGTGCTCCCTCGGTCCCCACGCCACTTTTCGCGCCCTTCGGTTGGAGCCGCTCCGCGCAGATCGCCGGCAAAGCTCGAGCATCCCCGAGACCCCAGTACAGATAATCGTCATCCAGGCGGTGAGAAGCAGCGAGCGCAGCGCTGCGATGCCGAGGAGATCGAGCGTGGCAGGGCAGGAGGGTGCCAGCAGCAGGCACCCATAGGTGCGCGCGTGGCCCCGTGCGTGTGTCCTCCCTTCCAGCATCCTCTGCGCAGGGACGCTGTCAGCCCCACGTTTGTTATGAAGCGCCTGCTGCACCAAGTTGAGCCCAACAGCAAGTACTGTTAGAAAAGAAAACTACATTAATTTGTGTGAAAGTGTAATAATAATAATAAAAAAAAAAAGACGGTGGGGCTGTTTTTCTTGCTTTCAGAGGAACGTGAGTCTCGCGGCGTACGGTTGTACAGGGAGCGCCAGCCAGCCGGAGGCTGCTCTCCTGTCTCGCAGCGCTCGGGCTGCCGCGCGACAGCGTGATGCTCGACGTGGATAACGCCCCGGGGATCGCCCCGCTGCACCGGCCAGCCCCCAAGGCTTGGGGAGTGACTGGTACTTATGCACCAGCTAAAGGAATCATTTGAGGTAGAGAAAAATAACTGGTTTGGACCGAAATAGCTTGTTCAAACAGCTGGCTTCTACGGGCCTCGGTAATTACTGCTCTCCCCGTTTCTGCCACCCACCCGGGGAGCCGACCCGCGCGGGCGCATCCGTGCCGTTACTCAAACCATGCGCGCAAGAGACCTCAGCGACCCAGCCCCTGGAAGGCTTACGACAGGTTGGGAAGTTTTAGACGCTTGGCTTAAAGCTCCATGGGTGAGGGATGTTATTTAGGAGACATAAATAATCCCAGCTCCACCGAGCCGTGCTGGCTCGCTCCAGCTGGGGATACGGCCCCCGGGTCTCCACAAACGGCACTCGCTCACCTGGAGCAAAGCTGTTATAGACACGCATCGACGGCCAGAGCTGACCCAAAATCCCCAAAACTCAAAAAAAAGCAGAGCAGAGGTATTTGGGAATAAAAATGAGGATGCCTCCCTATGGCTCCCAACATACGCAACTCCTCGCCTCCAAGTTTGCTTCCCATTTTCCCTCCCCGAGACACGCTGGCACTGGCCGCCGGGGAAGGCAGGCAGCTGCCCAAAGCATCCCTCCGGCTGACTTCACTGGCTGAAGCCACCTCTCTGCGAATTACAGCAGTAGCATCAGATTAAAAGGGTTTTTCCTTAAAATCCCCAAAATAGAGTTGGCATGCCCGAGCGGGGATCTGGTGGAGGGAGACGGTTGGACTCGATGATCTTGGAGGTCTCTTCCAACCAAACGATTCTATGATTCCATGAGACCTACACAAGCCCCCGTTGTTGTAAGGCCAGAACTTCACTGGTTCAGCAGAACTTGATTCAGAATGAAACTGTCCCGACAGAAAACCGCCCAGAAGCCCCCTCTTTACGGATCGATATTGCTTTTACCAACGAGCAACCTCCCTGCGCCCAGACCAAGACCCCCGCACGATCCAGCTTTCCCTTTCTTGGCCAAACGAGCAGCTCGGAGCAAATCTATAAAAACCCTTTACCATTTGCACGATACTTCATACTTCTGCTAGCGGTTGGGGAAAAAAAAAAAAAGAAAAAGATTCCCACGTGACTCCAACCTGAATTTAGAAAGAGAAAATTTGGGAAGGGAGAGTGCCCGCCTCGTCTCGGTTGCGGCGCGGTGGTCAGAAAAAGGAACTGCTGGGTCCTGCCCTCTTCTGCTCCGGTCCCCGCGCCGGGGCCGACCGCAGCCGCCGGGAGCCTTCCCGCAGCGCAGCCGGCACCGCACCGCGCGCGGTAGCTGCTTTGGGGGGGGCCTCCCCAAAACAGGGATGCTCTGCTCGGGGGGTGCGTGCACGCGAACGCCCCCAGCCACCAGAGACCCCGATTTCGTTTCGGGGAAGCGCAGTTTGCGCTTGCAGAAGCTGGAAAGGCTGGGCTTGACGGCTAGTTCCTATACGGGCTGGTTCCCCAGACTCGAGCCAGTTACCGAGAAAACTCGGTCTCATTTTTGGCAGCAACTCAAGACCTCGGACTCATCACTTCGCTCCCCCGTCCCCCAGTTTCCTTTCTCTCAAGTGGTGCCGGTAGCAACTTCTCATCCTCACGTAACAAAAAATAATGCCTGCAAATTACCTTTTATCGTATCGCAAACTTCTGTCCAAAGATCTCACTTCTGTTCTGCTGTTGTCCAGCACGACAACAATATAAAGTACCACATGTCGCATTAAATTGAATTCTGAAAAGGAAAGCACTTTTTCTGTTATAAATGACTGAAAGCTTAAGGTTTTCCTTGCAAATCAAGCTGCTTCTGGTTTTCAAATTTCCAGATATGAATTTACGAGCTTTTACACATTTGCGTTAGCTTTATTCAATAAAAGCGGTTCCCTTTAAATGGGCAGTAACTATTCACTGGCAGAGATCCGCAATACCATCTCCGAGATTGTATTTTCTTGGAGGCCAGGCGAGGAAAAGCGTTGTCTGGGGGGAGGCTTTGGGGTTTTTTTTAATCTTTCTGCCTCCATTTAAACAATACATTTCCTTATGCCCTACTTGACTGAACACCAGATCTTGATATGAAGCATCAGAAGTCAGTTTCTGCCAGAAAGACAGATACTATAAATGGCCAAAGGTCTGATTTGGCACCGAGTGAACCCTGAAATATTGTTTTTTAAATTGGCATCTATTTTCAGACATGCTTCTACGCTGCTGAAAGAGAATTAATGTCACGCTGTTGGTGCGTTTTGCTGGCTCGAGCTCAGTGCCAGAGCCATGCAGCTAAAGAAAAGCCTCTAAAGTTAGCGCGAGTCTGAAGTCAATGAGCCCAGAGCCAGAGGCTCCGATTTCTGGCAAGAAAAACAAAACAAAACAAAAAATTGCAGCGAGAATCTGTTCAAATCGTAACGTCCACCTCTCCCAGCATCTTCTGGCTGGAGAGGCTGCTGTGGCCTGACTCGGTCCCCAGCTCTGCCCTGCCCCGACTCACGCAGCAGCGTTCAGACACGCCGTGTTACGCCGGGGCCAGCCAGCCCCTATTTATTACTTAGAAGCGTTCAGACTAGCTCCGTGCCTTGGTTTCTGCTGAGAAAGCCCGAGGAGAAGCCAAACTGCAGCCGTCTATGAGGTACAGCGGTGAGAACGGCCTCAGACTTCACCGAGGACGATCCCGTCTTCCCCTCGGCGCCGGTTTCGGTCTGTTACCTGCGACACGTCTGTACGAACCCCGATGCCAGCCTGCGCGCTTGTTATCCTACGCAGCGTCGTTGCAAGTCCTGGAGTCCCCACCAGACGAACCGCCCCGTCAATCAGAGCCACCCGTCGCAGCACACGCACGCTGCCCGTCGCAGAAGACGACTTCCCACGGGTTCACCTCTGCTTCTCGCCCCGCGCTCCCGCAAAGCCCGTAGGAAGCCATCATCTCCCTAATGCGAGTTTTTGCCAAAATCGTCCAAGCGGGCTGCTGTTAGACACCCACCGTCGCCAGCAAGGCTGCTCAGGAGCTTTGAAAAGCGTGCCATCTCGCGTTAGGTGCCTGGTGCCCATCTTTTGGGTGTCTGGCTTCGGGACGCAGCCTTGCCCCTGGAGGCGACGGCAGCACCGCGAAAGACCAGGAGCCTTTTGTTCAAACGCTTAACAAATTTTGCGGCAGGTCGCTGCTCTTTCAGGACAAACTGAGTTATAGGAGGGGGAAAAAAAAAATTCTTGGGGCTCAAAATCCATCTCTCTCTTGTAGGAAGCAGGCAAGAAGGGCTTTTTGTTGCTGTTTAAGATCACACAAGTCACTATTTCTCTTGCCACAGCACGAAAGCCCTGTGCAAGCTTTCCCACGCAGCCCTGCCACCGGCTCCTGACCTTCCCCAAGGAGATGGCTTTTAGGGACAAGACGCCCCTCAACCCCCCCAGCAGAGCCATTAGCCCCTCCATTAACCTGCCAACAGGGACCAGTTGCGGCAAGCGCTTTTACGACCGGCGATCGGGCGGGGGAGGACCACAGGAGAGCAAAGCCCGTCGGACGTAGGAAGCAGACCAGCCATCGCACAACAATAATTTTGGGTCACTACTTCCATAAACTGGATGTGAACTGGTGACCTCTAGCAAGCGTATCAGTCCCCCGAGCCCCCCAGTTCCCCTCTATAAAGGCTCTTATTTTAACCAGTGACTCCGCACACGTCTCAGCCCTTCCTCTCCCTGTCACTTTACGTCCCAGCATTGACATATGGTTGAACCGATATCCTTCCTCCGTTTCCTTTCTCGTTGCTAAATGTCCAGCAGGATTGCACAAAAGCACCCAACAGGAAAGGTCAAGCTGAGTTTCACGCCTGAGGTCTAGGATTACATCAAATTCTTAACGTTCGTCTGTCCTTAGCGTCGAGCAAGCACTTCCCAGTTTCAGCCTAGTCATAGCCAAAGCAACAGAATCGTTTTCGCTTGGGTTTGCCCTACTCTCGCCTTTAAAAACCCCACCAGATCCTTCCCGCAGCCCCGCAGGGAATGGGCTGAACCTGAGCGCGCCGGGGCTGCGCCGGCAGAGACCTACAGAGCCGCCAAAGGCAAAATTAAAGACTTACCAAAACTCTCTACAGCTCAAGTTTGCAATTCACTACGATATTATTGACTACAGAAATAAGCCTGGAAAAAGCTTTGAACATTTCCAAGCAGCCAGAGAGCTGGCTCAAATTTTGCAAACTTTGAATGGAAATCAACATTGAACAAACAAAACAAACACACGCAAACTCCTAAAAAAGCACAAGCTTTTGATGAAAATGTTTAGGAGGAGATCTGACGCGAAGGGATTTAATCAAAGTCCGTGCAGTAATAACACTCTAAACTTACTGATACGCTTAAGTGGCTCCTGAGTATTTCGCAAACATTAATGAATTTATCTGCACAACCCTCTCATGGAATAAGGTCTGTCCCTGGGTTTGGGCCTTGGATTAAAACTTCCAGATGTCACAAAACCTCGACTAAACCCAAGAGTTAAGCCCACATCTCCAACGAAAGCCTTACCCGCAGGTAAGCCCTGTTCAAGCAAGCTGAGCCGGAGACACGGTGCTTCGGTTTGCACCGCTCGACTTTTCCCTAGGTTGAGACCTTGCACTTGTCTTCTTGACTGAGGTCTCCCCAAAATACTTATCGCTGTGATCCCAAAGCAGGAATATTAGGCAGTATTGCCCGTTCCATTTCATTTCTCTACCCGCTTCCCCAGCCGTCCCCGGAGGAGGTGTTGCCCTCCCCGGCTCCCGTGGGCTCTGCACCCCAACTGTACAAGCTGAGCGCTGTTATTTAACCTGGACTGACTTCTCACAGGAGCAATTACAGTCTTTAAGATCTTACCTGCATTTCACCAGAAGTTTTCTCGTTAAAATAGCTACTCAGATGTTCCTGAGCCCAAAAGCGTTAAGATGGAAAGGAAACAATTGACTGGCTGCTTTTCCTTCCATGGCAAATCGGGTATTTAACACGGCTAAAGCTACTGTTAAGGCTACTCAGGATAAAAAGGGAATATAATCTAAGCAGGATTACTACTTCAGATTTATCAGGTAATAATTAAACCCTCTCCAAGCCTGCGATCAGGCCACTCTCTCGCTGACTTCTCCTTCAGCGTAGGCCGAGCCCAAATCACATCTCTCCTGCCGCAGGCAGCAGCCGGCTGAGCAGAGCAAGTACAACCAAATGCTGGAGAGGACCCAAAAAAATTCAGCCTGGGTAAGGAAAATGTGGTTGTCACTCCTCCCCCCCTTCAGCTACCTGGCAGAAACGGGCGCTTCCAGAAGCTGCACAGCTTTTGGCAGAGTTCAAGGAGCTGAGATAGCAAAGGTCTCCCGTCGCGGTAGGAAAGAGGAAGCTACGTACGGAAAATTTCATTTCTGCAACAGGTTTATTTGCTAAGTACTGGGAATACGGCACACACAGCATCAAATCAGAAAATTGTAGGACTAAAGACTGCTCTAGAAATATAAAAAACAGCGTTAGCGTAACATTAAAACCCCAACGGACAAACTTAAATAGCTTGCCAGACGAAGCAAGGATGCACAACCACCGAGGCAAGGGCAGAGGGTCTGTCAGAGAAGGACCTCCCTAAAACGAAGGTCTGGGCTCCGGAGCCTTTGCAAGCTGCAGACCTGTCCCCAGAGGCAAGTCTGACCCACCCCCTGGCCTGGAGGCACCGCACGGCCGAAGGGGGCGGCTCAGGAGCGAGTAATGCAAGAATGATCTTCCCTTGTCTTCGCTACAGAAGAGGTTATTCCTCCCCAGCGCAGGGCAGTCTAAATAACGAAGACTGGGGGCAATAAGGTACAGCGCGTACCCCGCGGTGTAATAACTGCGCACAGGGCACCCCGCGCTTGCTTGTGCTCTCAGCCCCCAAGGCGACGCTGGTGGGGTCCCTGGCCAAGGCCGTACGGACATCACGGGTCTCGGGTCCACCGCCACCTCCTCACTATTGAAGCTGTGTTGCAGCTTGAATATCATCACAGGAAGATCTAATAACTATCCACCTACAACCATCTTCATCTTGAAGATGGGGAAAAGGATGTGAGTATCTCTAGCTATTAAAAAAAATAAAAAGGATGGAATCCCACAGTAATTAGGCCTGGAAAAATTAGACTTAAATGTGTTATATTTAAAAGGGCCCTTAAAAGAAGGCGTTGTCCTCACTGCACATCAGCGATCGACAGGTACCCAAAGCAGCTCGAGAGGGAAAAGCCCTGGCTACGAAGTGGTGCTAGGGCTGGTCTTTCGATGGCCGGGCATTTCAGACTTGCTTACGCAAACATGATGGGGTGGGAGCTGTCGGAACCGGTCAATAGAGCATTGCCGGGAGAGGGCACAGACCGCTCGTCCAGCGGCACCGGATTCTTGTGTTACTCAGACATCAAAACAAGGAATAGATACATTGACAACGCCCGAGCGGCGCACAAGCAGTTGCTGAAGAACCAACACTATGCGTCCCTTTCAGATGAACCAAATGAACATCATAGTAATTAAGCTACAGGTTTTGGGGTTTTTTTTTTTTAAATAGTTTACAAATGTCCTGAGCCAAATTCTGCTCTCAGTCACCTGAAACCCCACATGACCCTGCACGGTGGGTTATGAAAACACCAGGAAGGCAAGGACAGGGAAAGAGCTATAAAGCTCTTGCATCCTTCACATAGAAAGACTGGATGGAAAATAAAAATAAAGACTTTGTGGTAAACATGGGCTGGTGAGATTGAGTGTTATTACTTAAACAATGGGCCTAATCCTGGAATCCGCTGAGCACATCTTGAACCTTTCCCAGCTCCTCCAGTCGGCGGTGATGCTGTTGGGAACCGAGGAAGACGCGCTTCGCACAAAGAGAGGGCACAGTTCAGACTTGTCAAAGATTTTTCAATTTAAGCTCCCCCCCCCAACTGATAATTTGGGGTTTGACTAAAAAATACGACGAGAGTGAAGGAAAGCTCAGCCGTCCTCAGAAAGGAAAGGGAGTAGGGACTTAGATAAGGACTTTTGGGGGGGCTAAATAAGTCAGCTTTTACTTTTCTGTAAAAATATAAGTTGTATAAGAGTAATCGACTTACAGCCAACTCTAGAGGCAATAAAAAACCCCGAAGGGATCTGTTCCCTCAGTGAGCTAATACGCACCGAGCTCTCACTTCAAGCATCCGTTGACTTGAGGAAGAGCGCTTCATATGCTATGGACACATTGGGAAACTCAAGACATTGACTTCCAGTTACCTAAATAGCAAGTGAACTCACATTGCTTGCAAATAAGTAACATTATTTTACTCGACAGGCGTGGATCTATTGGCCGGGAGAAAAGTGGCAGTGAGGAGAGGAGGTTAAAGTGACATTAACCCTCTCCAGAGTCCAGGCAGCAAAAGGCACAGTCTTGACCCACAGCGTAACTGGAGACTCCCAGCCCATCTGGGAAGCGTTCATGGTTTTTGCCTTTACTTTGGATGAATTTTGCTGAAAGAATCTTCGCAAAACTTCCAGAAACCCTTGAAACAAGAAAGAGGTGTTTACAAGATTAAGAGACCTCTCCCTTCAAGTCAAAGCTCCATTCCTGGGAAAAAAACCTATCCTTCCCGAAACTGCACCAGCTGCTAAAATTAGGAGGATCTTCGCTGCAAAATCCACAAGGGAGTTAAGATCTTGGTTATCAGCTTCCCAACCCATCATCCATTGTGTGATAAAAATCTTCCTAAGTAGGCACTCTCCTTTACCCTCAAGCACCTTCTTTAATTGTCTTTGACTAAGAGCAAATCATTCCGCCTCTTAATATCAAGTTTGATTAAGTTAATCTTGATGTGATATCATGAAATAATATTTACTGCTCTCCAATAATTTATGTAAATAGCTTCCCCTTTCACCCCAGCCGTACAGGATGGCAGGTGATTCAGTGCTGCTGCGCCACGTGCGCATCTGCGGCCAACGCGAATGCCTTTAAACCGCACCGCCGCGGAGCGCCCAACGGATCAAGCCGTTGCGTTCATGAAACGTATGGCTCGATGATGAAGATGAAGCCTACCTTCCTCTTTGGCCTCAACCCCCCCACCTGCTCCACAATGGAACAAAAGAATGCTTTTAAATATTTAAAAAAAAAAACCAAACACCTTTAGCTAGTCATTATTATGGTATTTAATGTTGCATTTTGCTGTTAAGTAAAGAAAGCACAACACACGCAACGACAGCGGGCCACCACGAGTAACTTCCAACAGGCTGAGATGTCACACTTGCTGACCTGAACTTGAAATAAGCACACTCAGACAAATTAACACCACATCGCCACCGCAGCCACCACTGCTCCTCTCAGATTTAAGAGGAGCCCGAAGTCAGTACAGACAGGATGAGATAAGGAGGGAGATAGGAGGAACCGCGCACAAGTAAATAACCACCTGCAATCACGAATGACTTGCCAGCAAGGAAGTCCAAGCCAGATGCAAACTACTCGAGGCCTCAGACAGCAGTTGCGCTTGGAGACGCGGCACAGCAAAAGTAGACAACCCAAACTCCACCCTTAGAAGTTGAGGTCTGCAGGGGAGCTTGACCCCACCAGAGTGGAGCACGTGCTCTGCTATAAACAAGCTTTAGTCATCTCTGTCCTCAATGTGCGTCATGGTTTTCAGCCAGCATGTCCCTTGGAGACCTCCACACGAGTAGAAGACCCTCCACCCAACCCATGGCTTGCACGGGGCCACAGTGACCCCCGTGAGCAGATGGATGGGGACCACAGGGAGAGGACAAGCGAAATGGGTGCTGAAGCAGCAGTGAGAGCGACTGATCTGTGGTCCTGCTTTCCTCTGTGCGGTGGGACACCACGACACTTCTTCTCAGGCTACATTTGAGCTGCCAGCAGGGTTTACTATCCCACATCATTTCCAACACTCTTGCACTGAGCTACCCTCCTCGGGGACATCCCCTGCAGCACCAGCCTCCACGTCTCCAAGTGCAGCACCCAACTTGGCATGGTTTTGAATAACATTTCAAACACCATCAAACCCGTAAGAACCACGAACACAGCGACCATTACGTGCTCCTGCCTCCAAACAGCTTCCACCTGACCACAACTCTGAATGCAACTTAAAAAAATGTCAGTACCTATTTTCTGGGCATGCATTTACAAGACGAGGCGCTTTGGAGCAGGCACCTATTGACTTGTGGGAGGGTTAGGAAATAAGCCAAGGGGATAGCAGTGCGTTTTCATTCGTCTTACTTCACCTACGGTAGCTCACGTCCCTTCATTCCTCCTTTAGAGAGAGTTTAAGGCTTGTGTAAGGTTGCTAGAAACCTGAAATCCTTTCTGCGCATAAAACACATCACGCAGCTGCTGGAAAGGCACTTTTCCTCCTGTTATCCCATCCGCACAATGCAACCTATTTCTCGTGGAAAGCACTTCCGTGACCGTTCGTAACTCATCTTTGCAAATAAGAATGCCAATTAGTGTCCGGCGCAACGATGATGTGTATGATCGTGAGGAAGAAAGCGCGAGAGGACAGCTGTCCCCGAGAAACTTGATTGAGATTACCTACTCATTAGTACCAGACCATCTAAACAGCCACCAGATGGTAACAACTTCCAGTCAATAATGTGACATGTTTTGCAATCACCAAATCCCTTTGCAAAAAACAGGGCAGGACAAATCTTATCGCCTGAGCACTTGGGCAAACCGGTGAAAAGAGCCGGAGAAGCTTGGCAGCAGCTGTAGGCAGGGTTTGTCCGCACACGTTCAGCCCGGTAGCGATGGGAGGGAGTCGGGCGAGCACGCAACGGAGCTAAATCAGATTTGGGACGTTCAGACCTAACCGAGGACCTTGGAGCAATTGGCATCCCTCCCCTCTCGTGCCACAGTATCCTCCACGGGAACACGAGCTTAACGATGCTTTCTGAATTTTGCAGAATATTCTTAGGTCTACGGGCTAGATTTTGGTCATTTCACGGTAAATCTAGAGCATCTCTCAACTTCAGTAAAATTCCTACAGATGCCCACCCTTCCACCGCACACAGATCTAGCCCTATCCAGGTAACTGTATATTAGTAACTCCAGCTGCGGGGAGGATCTGGACTCGGAAAGGCAACACCCAGCTCACGCAGAGGTTTGCGGTAAAGCACGGTACTCGGTCTTACTCCCAGCTCCAGAATATTTCTCATCGTTGTGAATTCCACACAGGCCAGTTGCTTTACACTGAATATCCTCTCTTCCCAGTGATCGCAAGCAAATTGAAATAGATCACCCGAAAATTAATTGTTCAGAGCAAGCATCGTCTCCGTGAAAAGCCCTGTAATACTGAAACCACATTTTTACAGTACTTTGAAATAAACAGAAGAGAAAGTTTCAGAAAAGCACCTGTGTCACATTTTGTTGGTCTGAGGGGTGTGTTTTCTCCCCTCCTTTTTTGTCAAGGACTCATTTCAGCCTTTCTGCATCTCGTTCGCACATTTTTGCAGGTTGTGACTTCCGATTTCATTGAACTCTCTGCCCTTGCAGAGCTGGGGCAAAGCCCATTAAAGCCAGCAGAAAGGTTTTCATCGGCTTCAAGGGGGTTTGGATCAGGATCTCGGTGCATAATCTTTGCACAAATACGAACGGAGAGCTACTGTCATAGGGCACAGCTATGTGAAGACTCCCATCAGACCTCCAAGCCCACCCGAGACAGACCTCCTGGAGAAAGGCAAACGTCAGCCCTGAAGGGGGTTGTCCCAAACTGAGCCCCGGGGCCTCAAGCTCGGATTACCACCGAATGCAAGACGTCCTCCAGCAAAACCCAGGTCTCGGCTGCGTAACGCGGTTAACCGTTGGCAGCAATAGCGGTATCTCCTCGTCGACAAGTCCGTTGGACGCGGGACTGAAAAACAACCGGGATGTTCCGTGCACCTGAAAGGTGCTTCATGCGCGAGGGCTTTGTACAGAGCAAAATTGAAATACGTGTTGCAAAAGTGAAAGGTAGCAGATAGTTCACGACAGACTCAAACCAAACACGAGCCTCTAACTACTGACATCAAATCACCCTGGTGAAGAGACGCTACCACGCTCCCCTGTATCACATCAGTCTTCGAAAGCTGCAGCTGGGATCAGGACTGACCACTTGACACATCATTTAAAGAGGCAGAAGCGTCCTTGTGCACCAGGACCCATGCACAAGCTCTGACCAGTGCCTCTAAGGCCATAGGACATCTCAGAAAAGGTCTTCTACCGCGCACAGATTATTCTCAGATAAAGGCAGTTTCTACCTGCTGGGCTATGAGGAGATGGTGGTCCTTGCACTGCCCTTGCTTGCCCAGGAGGCAGCGGGGAAGCCCATGGGAAGTCTTGAGGTGCTTTTCCCTTCCCTGCTGAAAACTTAAATCCTGGAGGGCAGCAGGGAAAAGAAAAAAAAATAATCCAAATTACCCTAGAGCTCTCCTCCAAAGAGAACACGAGAGCACAGGCAATCCATGGAAAGCAGATAAAACTTTGCACCAGCGAGGCTTGAAATCACCAAGCCCATGTCGGAGGGCAGAGCCTTAGACTCGACTGGTCCCCTTCCATGTCCACCTGGCGTTTAGCTTTACCCTGCAGAGCGAGCGGGTTTGGGCCACTAAAGCCCAGGCTGTGCCTGGGGTCACACGGGCAGGCAGGGGGGCTCAAGGAAGGTCTAATCCTGGCCTCCGGGGAGCGCAGCAGGGAGCCCGCCGGCTCTCCCTTGCACCACAAGCAGAGTTGCATCAGTCCAGGCCCCTGCCTCATCCATGAAACGGCGTGCGTGCCAAACCTCGCTTACAGCAGCGCCTTAAGTTAAGGGAAAAAAAAAAAAAGCTATAACTACTCATCCTAGACGCAAAGAAGTTGCTTGACTTCGTGCACAGCAGGGTGCAAGCATCCAATTCGCTGCCGGTGCAAGAGCGCGAGCCCGGGTGTCGGAGGTGGGAATTGCACGCGCAAAGGAAACCCGAGGCAGAGCCACGGAACAGCCCTGGGGAAGCCCGGGCTGCGCTGGTGTCCTCCGTGCAGGCGCTCAGCTCCGGCAGGATTGGGATCTTGCCCCATAACTTCAGCTGCAGGTACCTCCACGCCCGTTGCGACACGAGGCAGCACTTTACACCACCGTGGCCCCGTGAAGACTCGTACCTCCAGACTTTCACACAGCCAACGATTGCTAGCCAAGCCATAAACCTCCTTAAAAAGCCATAGAGCTTCACAAAAGCCTTGTCTTAATAGATTATTTGCACCAGCCCTGCAGTTTCAGCAAGCGACATACTGTAATAAAACCTATTCTCATGCTATTTCAAAACTCCTCATCAACACTCGCCGCTGCCCTGCTAGGGTTTTATTTGCCACGTTACGCGAACAAGGAGGGTACGTTCCAGTTGCACAAAATGCAAACGGGGAGCCCTGGGCCATTTTACCACCCACGCAGTTAATTACACCTTCGACAATCAGCGGAGGGTTGGGTGTAGAGGATCCAAGCCCTCCCACGGCTAGCAGAGACACGAAGACCGGTTGGCACCAGGATGCACGTCCCACCAGCGCCCTGTATCACAAGCTGGGAGAGACACGAGTTAATTTTTACGGATCGGGTGTTCATAAGCCTTAATGGAATTTCTTTTTTTTTTTTTTCCCCTCTGACTCCAAAGCTCCCACACACCCAGACTGTATTTTTTTTGCGCAGGTTACTTTGACACAAATTTGGCACGTGAAATAAAGTTTTTAAGCTGGTACTGTCAACGAGCTGAAGGTGCACAAGATTATTTCAGATCTCGACGAGAACCACTCAGATAGTTATAACCGGGTTTTGTGATCTGACCATTTATTCATCACGTTCCTCTTCCCAAGATGCTTCCGGATGAACCTTTTTCTTTTGCCAACCCTACTAAGCTTAAAGGCAAAAGCAACGCCTGCCATAGAGAAAGAAAAATAAACATTGGCCCGCTACAAACCTATATTTATGGCGCTTCTAGGGTCTGGTTTCAGTGGTCAGTTCCCTTCCACTTGAGTCTGCTTTCTCCAAGTCATTGCTCTCCCAATCATTCATCTCAATCTCTGAAAAATTATGCTTTATTTGTGTTTTCTACGCAGAAATCTCATTCTAAAGGAAGGTCGGTATGCCTGCACAATTTTCTTAAACCGTGAATGTGGAGGGCACAGAAGAAGTAAGAAAAATAAATAAAGGGTCTCCTAAATAAAGACGACCCTGCTTTATTAGCTGCTAATTGAGAGCTACATGGCTCTTAATACCGAAAATTTTATTTCTAATAGGGTGGGGGATACAGGCACACAAAAGCCCTTGTCAGCTTGGTCTTTTAAAAAAAGAGTGATGCAGTTGCGTTCCGCATACGTAACATTATACCCAAGGAAAAGAAAAGACAATGTGAAGTTATCCTGAACTTTTATCTTGGCTGCTTGCCACTTCTTACTGAGGTTCCTGTGTGCTTGCTGTCGTTGGGCTTGTCCTCTCCGGCAGAGGCTTGGGGAGTGGTGGGAAGAGATGACAGGAGAAAACGTTGTCAGCTACCATAAGACTATAATTGACTGACACAGCCACTTACTGAGCATTACTTCTCCAAGAGGAGCGTTCAAGGTAAATTGGGTTACTTAGAGTAACGTAAACCACGGGTTATTCACCATTAAGATTTCCCCATCCTCTTTGCCCTCAAGCGAGCTCAAGCTCCAGCAGACAGTGCTCCAACCCAACGGGTTGTCCCATGCCACGGACACCCAAACTTGGGAGTTTTGGTGCAGCAGGAAAGGGGACAAACTCATCCGCGTGGGAAGAGACCTGCAGGTCCTACCAACAGCTGGGGAGCTTCTCTGTGCCCTGGGGCCTCCAACCCTCCCGGACAGGAGGAAACCCAGACCCAACACCCCAGTGTTGCCACTGCTTCCTCCAGGCGTCACAAATCTTCTCCCCAGCAGCAAACAACAGATCCTATCTGGGTTATTTAACTTTATCCACGCACTTCTGACATAACTCCCTCGGCGCCTGAATTCAGTGGAGAGATACCGACCCACCTGCTGCCTTTGCATCAGCTCAGGGTTGCTAACGGTGCAGACCTTGTTCACTAGACGGACCTGTCGGGACCCAGCATTACCCCGTTAGGAGAGGTGGATTTGCACAGTCCTGCCCTAAAACCCCAGGCTTTACCGATGCACCCTCTGATACGCCCTCACTGCCCCATGCCTCCAGACACGTTGCCTAACACCGGGCATTTTGGCTGATGGATCTAGGTTGACCACACCGGTATTTCCTCGAGCTGTAGATCAGCACCTTAATTTCTAGGAAACATCCCAAGAAACAGCGAGGGGGAAAAGATCATGGTCTTATGGTCATCAGTGGGACATTTGCCATCATGGTTTTACTCCTCGAGTTGATCCCCTACCAAGAGGAGGCAAGTCAGCTGCTTTAAGGCCCTCAAGCTTTATGCTTGATATACTTTTATTCCCAAACTAACAGGAAAAGTGACTCTTCCCAGGCTGGAAATAGGCACTGCAGCCTTTGCCAAAACCACTTAGAATCATAGAATTGTTCTGGTTGGAAGAGACCTCCAAGATCATCGGGTCCAACCATTAACCTATCACTGCCAAGTCCACCACTAAATCATATCCCTTGGCACCACATCTACATCTTTTGAATACCTCCAGGGATGGGGACTCCACCACCTCCCTGGGCAGCCTCTTCCAATGCCCGACAACCCTTTCGGTGAAGAAATTTTTACAAATATCCAATCTAAACCTCCCCTGGTGCAACTTGAGGCCGTTTCCTCTTGTTCTGTCGTCTGTTACTAGGGAGAAGAGACCGACCCCTGCCTCTCTACAACCTCCTTTCAGGTAGTTGTAGAGAGCAATAAGGTCTCCCCTCAGCCTCCTTTTCTGCAGACTAAACATCCCCAGTTCCCTCAGCTGCTCCTCATAGGACTTGTGCTCCAGACCCTTCACCAGCCTCGTCGCCCATCTCTGGACATGCTCCAGCACCTCAGTGTCTTTCTTGTAGTGAGGGGACCAAAACTGAACACAGTACTCGAGGTGTGGCCTCACCAGGGCTGAGTACAGGGGGACGATCACCTCCCTACTCCTGCTGGCCACACTATTGCTGATACAGGCCAGGATGCCGTTGGCCTTCTTGGCCACCTGGGCACACTGCTGGCTCATATTCAGCCGCTGTCGACCAACACCCCCAGGTCCTTTTCCGCTGAGCAGCTTTCCAGCCACTCCTCCCCAAGCCTGTAGCGTTGCCTGGGGTTGTTGTGTCCCAAGTGCAGGACCCAGCACTTGGCCTTGTTGAATCTCATACCATTGGCCTTGGCCCATCGCTCCAGCCTGTCCAGGTCCCACTGTAGCATCTTCCTTCCCTCCAGCAGATCAACACTCCTGCCCAACTTGGTGTCATCTGCAAACTTACTGAGGGTGCCCTCGATCCCCTCGTCCACATCATCGATAAAGATATTAAACAGAACTGGCCCCAGTACTGAGCCCTGGGGAACACCACTTGTGACCGGCCGCCAACCGGATTTAGCTCCATTCACCACCACTCTTTGGGCCCGGCCATAGAAGTGGGGCTCCCCCCACTTCCACAGATTTGTATAAGCAGGCTCCCAGCCTGAAGGCAACAGGTCCCCATCACAGGCTCCGTCCGTTGCCGCCGAAGTCAAGGAAAGTTTTACCATTATCAATCAATTTTAGACGTCTCTTCATGAGTTACTACTCCAATAACATGAGCCTATATGGGGCGAAATTTATTTTTTTATTGGATGTCTAGAAACAGGCATTGGTGTACTAGTTTAACCATCTAATTGCCAGCTTATCTCATCAAATTTATGATTCACCTCAAGTGAGATCAACACCCAAAATATTACTTCAGCTCCTGCGGTTTCGGTTAGGCATCCAGCCGAGCATGATCCAATTTGAGCAGAGAGCTTCAAATGCCCTCCCTACCCGTATTTTGGATGTGTTAAAAGTAACCGACAATAAGCATAAATCTGGAGAAATCTGAAATCTGAGTTCCTTCCATCAATGTAATGTTTTATGAGGTTATTTAAAAAAAAAAAAATCTCTGAAGAAAGTATCTTTCTCGGGGTAATTCCCCCGGCTCAGCAGAGCACCGAGAAAAAGTAATTCATCCCAACTGGAGCTGGGACCTGGCCACAGTGTCTTGAAATGGATCCAGATCTGTTCCCCCCCTTCTTCAGGGGTGATAAAATATGGGGCTTTGCTCTGACCCAGCAGAGAAGAGGGGCCGGAGGTGGCGTTCAGACGAGGGTTCTCCTCTCAGCTCCCCCGTGAGAAGGATGAGGTGTTTGTACGCAGAGCGCTGGCCCTCGGCCGCCGCAGGGCTGCCGTGCGGATCGCTCGCCGGGCTACCGCGGGTACTCTCGTCCCGCACGTCCGAACACAAAAAGTAATGCTTTCGCAGACCTCTGGATATTTTACTTCATCTCAGTATCACTTTACAGCCACCGTAAATCAAGCAGTTCCCCCCTCTCCTTCCCTAATATTTTATAGACTGCAGAAAGTTGGAGTATTTTTTGGCCCAACAGCCCACATATCCTAGAATAAATGCCTCTCCTAATGCTGCTTTATTTTATCAATATTGCTGGACTTCCTAATGGGACTCTAAGCTCCTGACTAACAAAATATATTATCCGTCATATTCTGTATTTATTTTTACTGCGACGAACAATGATGCTCTATCACGACCGGCGCGGGGTAACGGAGGTCAGAGCCCGTTAATTGAAAAAACACGTGGGCCGACCGGCTGGTCCCACACCCCGGCGCATTTACCAGCCCCCAGCCCGCAGCCACCGCTTTTCGGGGTTGCGACGTACCCCCGCGAGAGGGGCTCGGGCAGGTGACGCCCCGTTCCTCCCCGGTGGGAAACAACACTCGAAGGATATCGCGCAGCACGTTACGGATGAGTTGTGGGGAAAGGGGGGGGGAGAAAAAAAAAGCGATCTCCAGCCAGGGTAGCGCAAGGTTGGCTTGCCTTCAGGAAACGCCTGGTTGTATGCAGCAGCTGCGGCGCGAGTAGTACAACAAATTCACTTACTGAATGACAACAGCTTTATTGGCAAGCCAATTCAATTAAAGCCACTGCAACCAACAAAGTCGCAGGCAGCGCTCGCCGCATAACGAATATGGAATCATGCCTACGTTTCCCCAAGTGCCCTCAGCCCTCCCTGTCCCTCTGCATGAGAGGGAAAGGGATGAATGAATTAGGCTCAGATGATGGTAATTAATGGCTTGGCTGTCAGAGAGGCATTTTGTCAGCCGGGCGGTTGAAAGCTCCATATTACAGATAAAGTCCCAGCACTGCCCAGACAGGGCAACCCGCCGCCCGTAACGGTGGGAGCGGGAGGGGGGGAGCGCCGCCGGTTTGCATTGATCAACGTTGCGCGGTATTGATAGGTAAATAATACGTTCATTTTTCATGTTCGCAAAACATATCCTTCGGGCTACGGTTACGGGAGCTCTGAACGAGCTTATTAAGAAAAAAGTATCCTTAATGCTGGGCTATAAACAAAATAAATATTCTTATAAAATATACATAAGAATTCATTTTAGCCTTTGGTAAAATAGATAAAACCTGGATATTTTTTTTTTGGAACACCAGAACTTCGCTTTCTAAGGCAAAATTTCATTTGAGGCCTCCCCGGCACACACATGCACGAGACTGATTTTCTGCCGTTGCTGAAATGACCCAGGTTTCGTTGTCTTCTGTAGCATGACAAGTAATTAATCGGTCCTGCCCAGCTAAGGTGACAGGGGTACTGCTTGCCCCAAAATTTGGGTAAGGGAAGAATCGAGCCTGAAGTCCTAAGCTCTCGAAACATCTTGCAAGGCTACTCTCGTTAACTCGCTTATGAATAAGAACAAAAAGAGGGCACTGAAAGCCTCTGGGCAAAGCCCCGTCACGCCGAAGCCACGGGGAGCTGCGGTACCACGGCGGCGGGGGGTCGGACCCTCACCCAAACCGGCGCGTCCGCGGGCACGTGGCGAGCCAGAGCGAGCGCCCCGTCCCGAGCGAGCCAGCTCTGCTCCTGGCTGGCGGGACCCCACCGCTGCCCCTCGCGGCGTCCCCCTCGCTGCAGAGGGGAGCCGGATTTCACTAACTGTCATTTTTCTTTCCGTGGAAAGAAGAAACCCTTCAGAGATGCCTTCTCGCTCTCCCTTCCCCGTCCTCGCTTCCGAAGACCCGGGGCTAGCTCAGAGGCGCTCGGAGTTAAATACAGCCCTAAAACCCCACGTCCCTTTGTAACGCGGAGCGGAGGCAAATCGAATTCAAAGCAGCGCCCGGGAAGCACAGGGTGTTTCTGGGCCTTTTCTCCAAGTTTTGCATTATGAAATGAAACCTCGTCTTTTCGGAGCACGCCAGCGTAATTGCCCGGCTGCTTTCCGCGTCCAAGTGACCAATACTTTCTGCGCCTCCGGGAACGTAAAACTGAAGAAAACATCGCTCATTTGGACATTCGTTATGTGACTCGTTATTGTACATTAAACATTTGTATCCTTAAAATAATGGCCTCGCTATTACCAGCCGCAAGATTCCCACTTCTCAGTTTAGTTCAAAGTTGAGGGCACCGCCGGAGCTCCAGCGGGGTGACACCCAACACTTAGAGGACCGGACCACAGCAGAAAACATTTCTGGTTTGTTTGTGTCACAGCAAACATACGCTTTTTCGCTTCCAGACAGCATTTCAATATTCATTAAGCAGTAGACTAATGGCGCAATCCTTAATTGCTCAAACAAGAGCCGATGAGAGCAGCTCGGGGTCCGCAGGAGTCGAGGATGATGTTTCGATGGGTAAGTCTTTATCTTGCAATTCTCGCTGCCGGAGTTACTCAAAAGCTAAAGCCAGGCTACCCCGTGCCAGAGACGGAGACGCGAGGGGAGAGGAAGGGGTGGCCGAAAGGATTTCAAGATACCCTGACGCTTCCTCCAAGCCAACGGCACCAACCTCACCTCGGGCCACCACCGGGCGATGGCGAGACCATGACGGAGGGAGCCGGGCTGCTCCGGCTGGGCGTATAGCGGGACGGACACCTAACAGTGGGAAGTCACGCCTTCCTGGTGACTCACCGCCTGGGAGATGCAATCCTCAAGCAACCCCGCACGAGGCCGCAGCCGCCACCGGGCGTTTTCAAACCAGTCCAGCCAGTTGTAGCGTGGGTTTGCCAAAAAAACGAATAAAGCTGACCTTTGCCGGGGTTTTCACGAAGGGAGGTTGGAGGTGGGGGGGGAATAGACCAGGGCTGTGGTGTCTTCAAGTACAAGGTGATACAACCTCACCAAAGAAGGGACCACAAAGACTGGCGGTGTTGGAGACAAACCCTTGTGTCCCAAGGAGACCTGGGCTGAGCTTAGCACCACGTAGACCCCAGACATACAGCTGGTGGCACCGAATAAGCCTGCCCCACTGCTGCTGTGATGAGAAAAAAAAGGAAGAAAAGGTGTCCCCTGGGCTGGATCTCCTGCCTGGAGCCAAACCCAGGGAGGAGGTGAAGGGATTAAAAGGACCTGGGACCAGAGGAGCTGATCTGGCTTTGATACAGGACCAGCATCTGCTGCACTTTCTTCTTTCATCCACCCCAGTTACAGGCAGGACCGGCTGGGGGGGTCCCCAGCTCCAAACCCTCCTGCCCACCTCCCTCCAACCCCATCCGCATCACGCCACTTGCGGAACTGTGGAGGAGGCCATTTCAACGGCAAAATCCAGCGATTCAACTTAATCTGGTCTCCGGTCACCGCGTTTGCTTCTGCAAGGTCCCTGCTACTTCCCCAAGGTAAAGAGGAATTAACCCGTCACGGTTTCATCCCTGACTCACCAGCAAGGGAAGCGCTAGTCATGGTACAAAGCCGCTCCTCGGGGAGGGTGAATATTCTCTCCCTTCCAGCGCTTGTAAGAGAGGCTGACATCCCCAAGCGATATAGTTTGGCGATTTTTATTAATTTAGCAGTGCTTAGGGACCTCCGGTGAACTTCAAACCCCCAAGATAAACCTTCCAGAAGCCTAAAGTCTTCTGTCCACTACAGCACTAAAATAAAGCCCTTCCCAAAAACGTGAATTGTCAGGTACGGGGAAGAAAAATGTATTTCTGCCAGCATAATGGAGCAATGTGTCTTCTCGCAACGCATACACCAGCACGGACCACGCCTCCAGCTCTAGAGGTACGTCTTCAAAAAAGCACTACACAATCCTGCGCGCTCGTAATACCCAATATATTTCTCTCGCACAGACGAAGGGCTAAGCCGAGCCCGCAGCGGCAGGCAGTACAGAGGCTTTCCAAAAATCTAACGCATAGTCCACGCTAAGCTTTCCCCTCTGGCAAACGTGGGAGAAAGCACAATATAATATATAATTGCAGATGCCACACCGTGGGCACGGGGAGATCCTCGAGAGATAACACCTATTTGCAAAGAGCTACAACCTTAAAGATGGATTTACTTTAAAGAGCAGCAGCTGAGAGCAGCGTACGGGTACCACTCACCTGCCCCGCAGAGAGCATCCAGTCCTCCCCACCGGGAACAGCCCAATGTGGTCACGTAGATGAGCAAGTCGAGATGAGGTGCCACCTAAGGCACACGATCGACGTTCAGTAGGAACCACCTTGTAAAAGCCTCCGTCCTCTGCAAGCAAGGCAAGGACGTCCTCTCTTCTCTCTCCAGGCAGCACAGCTTTGCTCCCCCGTATCCAGAGCACGCTGGGTACCCGCAGTAAGCCGGCGCTCCCGAGCACAGACCTCGCACAGTCCCAGGGGTTTTTCGAGCCCAGAGAGCTGTTTTTCTGGGCCAGCCAAACGCAAACGAAGACCGCAGGCGTTGCCTCCCGGGTCCAGCCAAAGAAACAAAGCCAGTTCGGGTGCAAGCGCGAGGTTGCGGCGGCCAGAGCAGACCCCGGGCGAAGGCCGGTATCGCAGCGCTGCCAGCCGGCATGGGGACCCCTATGCACTCGCAGCTCACCCAGCGCAGGAGACCCTTTACGGCATCCAGAGAGCATCGAGACAAACACATGAGCCTCTCGCCACAGGAGCACAACCTGCCGCTTCTCCTTCCAAGCTCAGCTCCAGCCCTTTGCTCCTGAGCCTGCTCTTGGCCCGTGCCTTTATCAGCTCTGTAATCGGGAGCAACTGGAGGAGAGGCGGGCCGGGGTGTCCCCACCTGTGGGTGATCAGTGGAGGGGCAGCACGGCCACAGCTGAAGGCCGTTCCCACCCCTGGCCCGGCAGGGCAGCCTGGAATGCTTTCCGAGCAGCATCAGAGGGTGAGCAGGCCGGGTTCCTGAACCCTAAAGGACGTAGCCTTGTCTCCTCCATCCCCTCCATCTCCGTCCCCATCTCTTGCTGCTGCTGCCTGGGCTCCCTGGATGGCTCCCGGCGCTGGTCCATCCCCTGGCCGTGCCTGGGGCTGTCAGCAGAGCCTGTGACCTGCACGTGGCTCTGCCCGCCTAGGTCAGACCCTATGGGACAGTGCCCCATCAGCGAGGTCACATCAAGTGCTGGCATCACCCTTGGCTCATCCCCCATCGTGGAGCAGCCCCAGTCTCCCTGATGCTCTCCTAACAGAGGTAGCACGCTCCAGCATCCCTCCGACCCAAGCTTCCCGATTAAAATCACCCAAGGGTGGTTGTGTTTTGGGGGCACGACTCCCTCTTTTTCCTGCTGAAGGTGATTGCGTTGTCAACACAACGGTCCTTGTCGTCTGGCCCAGAAGAAACTCATGCATGATACCAATGAAGCTTTGCAAAGCAGGGACTTAAGTCGAGCGGTGGGGAGGGTGAACTCCTTCAATCCAGAATTTACATCGTGTTCACCAAGGGTTTATTTTCTTAAACCATCAGCATTGGTTTTTCCGATAAATCACCTGGCCGTGTGTCATAGGGACGTAGCCCGGTGCACGTGAACCAGGGCCTCGAAGCGAGCAGCGTACGCGAGCCGCCGGGGAACGGGGAGCCGTGATCTGCTGCGGACTCGCCGGGAGCGCGGCGTGCCGTGCATCGCCGCCCCGCCTCTTGTGCAACCGCCGGGTTTCAACAGCGCAACATTTCGGTGGAAGGTCACCGAGAAGCTCTCGTCGCTCACCTCTTACCGAGAGAGATCTGCCCTGGCTTCGATTAAGGGAAAGGGGACACCCCGCGCGCCTTCGAGAGGGGTTTTTCCTCATCTTCCCCTCTCTTGGCTCACGGGTCTCTTCCCGTGCCCATCCACAGCCCACGGACCCAGCGCGTAATTACACGCTAACTAAACATCCTCTCTCCTTCTAAAAAAGAAAATATACAACGTACATATGGTTTAGTCAGAGCTTAAAGGGATTCAGGGTCCAGGGCTCTGAAATTATTAATCTACAGTGTTTGGAGAAAGGAATTTATAGGAGGCATTTGCTAAGCTACAACTCCCTGGCCTTTTAGCAACCCTGGAAAGAGGGGGGGGGGGGGGGAAGCGCAGAACTAAAAGGCACGCTGAGGAAAAGTTAATTTTTTCCATCGGACTCTTGCGTGTGCCAAATTATCCCTTAACGTAAAGCCTCCTGCGCTTTTCCTTAAACAACGTGGGTAACGAGGGACCCGCTCCCCACGCTCAGCTCTCCACTGCTCCTCTCCCCGGGCCGGCGGGGGGCTGGTTTCGGAGGGGCCGACGGTTCACCAGCGCGGGCTGAGCGTCCACAGGGCAGAGCCAAAATACCCCAGTAATTAACTGTAGGTTAATCATATTTACTGCGGCTCTGTTGTTCCAAGTTTCTCAGACAAAGGCTAAATTCAAGAAAACTTAAAAAGAAACAGATCTTCAGAGCTGATTTATTGGTAATGCAATTAGGATGAGGGAGAGAATCTAATTACCAAGTACTCTCACTTCTCCCCCCCCCAGCTGATTTAAAGAGGAAGCTCTCGGTGTAATAACTACTTTCTGGTTTACTTTACTTCTTAGCACGGCAGTTGTTGAAACAGCTTCAGTGTTTTCTCAGCTGCATTTTTATGTCAATACTAAGAATGGGATGAAATGGTTCGGACATGTCAAAGGAAGGGAAAAAAGAAAAAAAAAAAAAAAAAAAAAGGCGATTGAGGCACTAACATGAAAAAACACCCCCAAAATATTTCAGAGGAGCTAAAAATGCACCTGAGGCTGCAATGTGATTGAGGAGAGGCCAGAAGAACAGGTCATGCATGTGGCTGTCCCTCCGCTTCCCAGAACTGCACGTAGGAAAGCGCTGATGGAGTGCCAGGACGGTTTGCCCTCGGGTCTATCCCATGCAGATACATAATTACGATGGGAACCGGTGGCACAAAACCTTGCGTTTAGCCCGGCTCGGTGGTACGGGATCTTTAATCTGCAGCAGACGGAGCACCGGGAGGCGCAGCCGGGCTGGGCTGTGGGTGGGCGATGGCCAGGCTGCGAGCCCCGCATCGGCAGAGCCGGGGCTGCAGGCGTTAATGCACGTTAAATACTAATAGTAACACAAACGCAAAGCATCTCTCGCGTGCAAGCGGCTGCTCAGCTGCAGACCCTCACGGCCGCTCCAAACTCCCACAGCGAGGACCTCGACCAGCACAACGGCACGTCCGTCCGTGGCAAAACCTCTCGCAGCTCAGAGCGGTACAGTGCGTGCATCTTTAATTACGGCTTCGTATTTATCTCTCCGCCAGCCTTGGAGCTCCAAACCTTGAAAGACTGAGACGTGCGTTACAGAGATCCGTGGCAGCTTCGCTGCTCTCGTTCTGTTATCTTTATTATTCCAAGTATGGCAATACCTACGGAAGCGTGAGCTGATTCCCGTCACTGACGCTCCCCAGGAGGGGGGAGGAAACGGGGGTGCATCGGTGGCCCCCAGCTGGGAGCGAAGGCATCGACCTCTTGGGAGGTGGGGAGCGGTTTTGGGGGGCGGGGGGGAGAAGGGGAGGAAAGACGCCGAGCGGAGGTACAGGGCAGGGTGCAGGCAATGCCGAACGTGCATCGCCAGCAGCCCGAACCCTTCCGCGCTCACCCGCCGGGCGAAGGCAGAGCGGCGGAGCCTGACACTGCTTGCAGGGAAACAAAAACCCGGGGCGGGGGGAACACAAACATGCAAGAAGACACCTTAAAAGCATTCCCACAGCCCTTTGCCAATCCACCTAAATCCTGACCTGGAAGAAAACACCCCACCTTGTCCCAGGCTCCGGTGAGTCATGCCGAAACCTGCCGAGCAGTGTCGGGAGAAGGGCCCCGGCCGCGGGGAGCAGCACGTCCCGGCCAGGGCCATCGGCAAAGATCATCCCCTTCCCAGCTGCACCTCCCTGTCCAGGGAGGATTCACCTCTACCCTCTCACTGCAGTGCAAGAAACATTAAAATTAAAAAAAAAAAAAAAAGGAAAAAAATCTGTAGCATCAAGCGTTTCCAGGAGTCCCACTGATTTTTGAGGCTGCTCACTGCTCTTTCTCCCTCCTTAAATCCACCCCAGTGCAACTCAGGGAGGGGTTCAGTCTCTTCCTTTAAAGAACAGGAATACGGTATGCCTGAAAATAAAACTGGGATGGTCCTGGTCTGCAAACAGCTCCGCTGCTCCAGCCCTGGGACCAGGGATTATCAGAGCAGGGGAAAAATCAGACCTTGCGTCATCCTCACGGTAAGATATGAGAGAGGTGTGAGGAGAAGCACTTCTGGAAAGACACCTGGCCCCAAGCAGGACCCCTACCACCCTCTTCCAGAAAAAACGTGTGCCCAGAAACATCCTCGCTGCGGCTGGACGTGCCCCAGGGCGCCCTCGCCCACCCGGCCCGCTGCGGTCGGCACGGGGCTGGCGGGGAGCACCCCTAACCGGGTACGAGCCAGACGCTTGTGCTGCTGCAAATCAGTAATTCACTGATTCTCAACTTATTATCCCCAACTACTTCAAGCACGCACAGCAAGTACGCTCCAGCTTCATCCGTCCCCACGGCAGCTCCCGAGGAACCGCCGTCAAGCCGGACCAGGACCCATCTTCAGAGCGATGGCAAACATGAAATCGGGCATCGCTCCGTCCTGGAGCAAACTCTCCCTGCAGCCCCTCCAGAGCATCCCGTGCCGGACCAGCCCAGCTCCCGGGAGAGGCCAGCCCTTTGCTGGCGCTAATCCGGGGGCCTTTTAGGCTTTGGTCCTGCAAACACCAGCGTGGGGGGGGGGGGGGTGTATGTGTGTGAGACACGAATACATCACCTGCTCCCAAAAGCTGAGGGCTTTCCGAGGTTAAAGGTGGAGGCTGGATTTAGGGCACTGGATTCCCAACCGCTGCAACCCAGGCACAAAGGGAGGCTGGGTTTTTTGGTTTGGGTTTGGTTTTTTTTTTTTTAAGCAAAGTGCTGCGTGATATTAAACGCTATTTCCAAAGGCTGCTAGAGCCACGCGCGGGCACAGACCCGCATTTAATCTCCCAGGGAGCTTTTACAATCACTTTCATAACTCGCTCGCCGTCAGGGTTTTGCTTTCCGACGCATCGCCCCTTATCTCAGCCCGGCTGCAGGAGAGCGAATCTGGGGCGGGATGCAGAAATACGTTTGTTACTTTCTACGCCGTAATTGCAAACCGCAAGGAAGAATATCCTTCCTCATTTCGCAGCTAAAAAGCTACAAAACCACAACTGCCTTCCCAGCGGCGATAGCGGCCGGCCGCGGAGGAGTGGGAGCGGGAGGATATCCCCTGCGCAGATGTTCACCTCTGCCACCCGCGCCGTGGTTTCGCAGAGAGAAGCTGGGGCACCCGATAAAGCAGCCGGGTCGGAAGGATTTACGAGGCTCCTATTCCTAAATCGAGGGGAGGGGGAGGTTTGGGGGGTGCACGGCGAGCCGGGAAACAACGTGGAAAACGCCGGCGTGCCTGGCCAAGAGATTATCACCGGGGTTCGGCCACGAGCTTTATATCGTCCCGATATTTACCCTCCGCCTCCCCACAAGGTTCACGTTGTAAATGACAGGCGCAAGTCCCCGTCTCTCCCCGCAGCCGGGCGATTTGCGGCCGCGCGCGTACATACGATGCTCCGGGTGCTCTATGAGGAGTCAGGAGAGGGTGGGGGAAAAACGCTCATAAACCGCCTCTTTTTAGGGATATCTGCGGGAGGATTACCATGGTATGCCCTGCTCTATCAGAAAAGTTTGGGTTGTTTGGGGTTGTTTTTTTTTAACAGGCGTTTAATACCATGTGCAACAAGTGGCGAGCCCCCCCTCGGCGCAGCCCCCCGCCGGGGATCAGCTGGGCGACAGCCCCATAAATACTTCCAGCCTAACTAACCTGTGGCCCCGTACAGCTGCCTAGCCGGTCCACTAACCCTGTTACCTGCTAAATTTATGATTCCTAAACAAGCTAAAAGAAGGATATACTGGATTTATTTTCTTTTTTTAAAAAAAAAAAAACAACAAACCCTCGGAGCAAGGAGTTTGTATTTCTAAGGGTTCGGCCGGCCCGGCGCCTGACAGCAGGCATTACCTACCACTATTTTATGGTCTTTGCTGGCCGCGTGCATCCGCGCAGCTTTAGAAAGCAGCAATATTCCTTGTAAACGGTGCTTTGGAAACAAGTACGTATTTGATTGCCAGAAAGAGCGGAGGGAGACAGCCTTAGGATGAGAAACAGGTTTCAATGCACAGCTCGGACCCGGTGCGAGTGCAGCCGTTGGGGTCCAGCTGGAGACCGGGGTTTTCCTCAACCGATTAACCCGACCTCGGGAAAACCCCGTTATTTCGTTCCCTGAACCCCAGGCAGCGGCTGCCGTGTGGGAACGGAGCCCCATCCCCAAGCTGAGCTGTGGGGCTGGAGCCAGCAGCCCCCATCCCATCCCCGTTTTCCTCTCCGTAATTGGAGAGATGGTCTACAACTCCGCAAAATGAATAAAATCATCTAATCCCTGGGTTTCAGATGAACATATTTACCTGGTCTCCATATTTTACTCGACCCTTGACCTCCATGCATCGTATAGGAGAGCTGTATAATGCCCGCCTGAAAAGCGATCTCTCAGGGTCGGGGTTTTGTTTTATTTTCTGCATTCGAGAAGCCAATTCCAGCCTCCCGACGGCTCCAGCGCACAGGCGGCGGAACCAGACCTTCTGTCTTTAAGGATGCGAATTAAGGGTACCGCATTCTCTTTGCTTTTTCGAACGAGTCCTGACCTCTCAACCCCAAAGCTGGACGGGGAGCGGACCAAACACTCGCAGGCCCTCTCCCTGTTACCCCAGCTGTCCCCACCTTGCGTGCCAAGCCCTTGTCCCGGCTCGAGGCTTTAACCTCCGGCATCTGACAAACAGCAAGGGCAACGATTATGCCGTCTTCCAACTTCAGGGGGGGGATAAAATAATTTTAAAAAGCTCCAGGAAACAAGGAATGGCCAGAAAAAACAAACTTGGTAGATATGGCGGAGCCTCAAATTGCTCCCGGTGTGAATAAGTGCCTCAAACAAAGCACCCGAAAGCCCCGTGGTCCCTTCGCCAGACGGTACGTTCTGTATAACCCGTAACCAATAACGCTGTCGGCAGCATCACAGCAGCCCAGGCACCCCCAAAAGGAGATGCAACGCCAAGGGCGGGGGGCGGGCTGCCCAGAAAATCCCCACAACTCAGATGGGGTCCCAACCAAACGCTTCTTGACCCGCAGAGCGCCAGTGTCGGCGCCGAGCCGCCGGCCAGAGACGCACGGGGACCCAGCCAGCCGCTCCGGAGATGAAACGCTTAAATAAAGTAACCCCAGGGCAGGTTGGGACCCCATTTTACGCCCTCAGAAACCCACCGCGACGCTGCTGGCTTTAGCGGCGGTCTCCCCATCCGAATCCGGAGCGAACACATGCTCTCCTGCCCACGATAAGCACCAGCTACTTCTTCCGACACCCAAACCACCGCGCAGCATCCTCAACTCCGCCTTCGGCAGCTTCTTTGCGGCCTGACTTACTTTCTTCTTCTTCTTTTTTTTTTTTTTTAAGTACACAGCACAAAAAAACCACACGCAGGCCAACTTCAGAGATATTCCCACTAGAAAAATTAAATACTCATAATGCTTTTTTAAAGTGAATTGGGCCCCTTAATTTGCATCTTATAATAAGGATGTTATCGTACTGGTTTATGGCTCAGCTCTTTAGTTTCTATCTCTCAGGGGCTAGATTTCCCCTCATGAGTTCAATAGATGTCTGTGAACTAATGTAATTTTTTAAAAGGCTTTTCTTCTGTATTAACATTACAACCTTTACGAGTTAAAGGTTTTACTTGCCGAAGCGCGGGGCGCGTTGGCGTTGGCGAGCCGGGCGCCGGGCTTGCCAGCGCGGCTCCGGAGGATGCTGCAACCTGGGGTTAATCCTGGGCAGCGGGTGGAAACCTTCCTCACCTCCTCACACCGAGCCGAGCTCTCCAGCGTGCTCCGTCTCTTACATTTAGCTTAATTATAAAACATTGTCACTTGAATATTAAAATAATGTTTAATACACAGAAGGGAATAAGCCAGTCCGGAAAAATGCATAATTTTCCCGTGCCTGCCCTGCTAGTCGCATGCAATGAGCTCTTTTCTTTTCCCCGCTTTCTCCTGGCTGCCTCTTACAGCGATGCTGGGAATACACTTTCAAGAGCCTTTAAAAAGCATTTAAAAGCCAGGGAGGCTTTCCCCATCTCCGCACTTTCCAAGGGTGCCCGTCCTCTGATCCCCTCGGGAGGCGGAGCAGGGCTAGGGTGGGATTCGTCCTCCCGTCCCCTTCCAGCCCCGCATCCAGACGGCAGCGCCGGGGTCTCCGGGAGAGGAAAACAGCAAGGACTTGACTAAATCCCAGAGGACGTTTTTAAACTTGCCCAAATGAGGGCCCAGGGGCGGATGCTCGGCGTTTCAAAACAGCCAGTCTCCAAGGTGCTCAAACACGCCGCAGGTAGGAACGGTGTCGAAAATGCCAGCCCCTGCTTTAATATACCCCGGGATCATTCATCACCTCCACACCTTATTTTATATTGCCAGGCTCTACTTTAAATAAGCTTTTTTTCCCCTCCCCTTTAATCACTACAGCTGCAGAAGGTGCTATCTCTTCAGCAAGGCAGAGAAGGGGGGCGGGGGGAAGAGAAAACCAGTTAAAAGGGGATTTTAGGCAGCAAAAAGCCAACAGAGGCAGCCAGGTGCAAAGCACCTCCCAAAGGGATGTTGCTCCCCGAAGCCTCCGAATGGAAAAGCCGAACCCCAGGCGAGCATGCCGGGGAGGCGGCAGGGAAGAGGTCCGTCGGAAGGAGAATATAAAAAAAATAAGTTTTATCCATACTGGAACTAGGGGTGCAGGGGTGTTTGGGGAGAGCGGGGCAGGCAGAGCCCACGCTGCCCCCCGACGGGGCCTTTTCGGGAGATGAGCCGTGGGACAAGGGCTGCCAGAGGACAACCTCGGCCCACGGGGACCCGAGTGTCACAGCCGCCGGGCTCTGCTCGCCGATGCAGGGCTGGAAGGGGAGGTCAGGGAAAGGACAGACACGCACGTAAAGAAAAAAAACGAAGGTTTATTTAGGGCTCCCATCCTCTACTCCCTCCCTGCCCAAAGCGTCCCGGGTTTGCAAGGGCTCAGCTATTTAAAGAGTGACCTGGCATCCCCGTAGGCGCTACAAGCTCTGCTACAGATACTCAAGAAGCAAGTTCACAGCCCCGTTTTCCGCTGCCCGCAGGTGTGCTTCACAGGAGGCCCTCGGCCACCAACACCTTCGCCCAACCTCTTGTGACGGACGGGGTACAGACCTGGAGAAACCCGACGGAAAGGGTTAAGCACCCCGCGGATGCTCTGCCTGTGCGCTTATACCTGGAGCGGCTTCGCTCGCAACTGGGAAGCGTTAAAGGTTTAGCACGAGCTGGTGGAGGTGGTGCAGCTTTTGGCTGCGGGCTCTTTGATGCATTGGTCTGGACAAGCTCTAGGGATCTTCTGCCAGCCCATAGGGACAACCCAGCGAGATGCCACCTCTTGCCAAAGGGACCCTGCTACTGGGGCCAGCTCCTCAGCAGCTCCACGGGGTTGGGCAGGGGTCTCATTGCTCCCTCTAGACCTTCTCATCGAGGAAAAAGTCATCTTGCCTGGGCGTTTGAGGAGGTTAAGCTTAGCAACAACCACGCTGGGGCAGGAGGGAAGGTCCAAAGGTATTGCCTTTTTCATGCCATTTAAATTAAGATGTTGTAAAATGTGAAAATAACTTGAAAGGCGGTAGCCCCATTTTATTAATAGCAAGTATTTATTAGCCTCCTTGATTTACAGTACGTTTCGGAAAGTCATCAGTCCATCACATTCTTCAGCACGGGGGCTGAGTTGTTTTTCTTGGTCAACACAATATGGAATATAGATCTGAATATTAGAAGCCAAATACAACCTTCATTTTGCATGCACATATCCCACCAAGCGGAGGCCCGTAAATGAATCCTGTATAGCCCTTAGACACATGCATTTGCAGACATTGGGGGGAGAGGTGGGAGCTTCTATACATCGCCACTGGAAACCCGGAGGGTCGTGGAAATCGCCAGGGAAGAGCCATCAGGCCCAGAGCAACCTCAGGAAGCGTCACAGCGCGCGCACCCCAGCCACCAAGAAAGGTGGAAATCCATCTCGTGATGTTTCTTCTGGGTTTTGACATGAAAAGCTGTCCGTCCATCCACCCGCCCATCTCACTGCAGTATTTGACTGATGCTTACACAGCAAATGGCACAGACGCCTCTATCTGCCCGTTATCGTCCCTATTTCCAGATTTCTCCTTTTTTTTCCCCCCCCTCTCTGCCACGCTCGTGGTGGGGTTTTGCCTGTCCGGCTGTCTGTCCGCGCGGCCTCTGCCCGTCACCGCGGGACGCGAGCGCCTGCCCGCTGGAGCCGTGGCCGAGCCAGCACTTCCCGGGGATCACATCGTGCTCATTACGGGAGGCCAGACGAAATTAAATTGGGGCCCACTGGTTCTGCCATCTGAACTTCATCACCGCTAAAGACGCAATAAAAGTAATAGCAACAACGAACAAGCCTCTACCAGATGTGTAACTCTATCCAGCGAGATTAAGGAATAAGAGCCATATTTTGGGGTGGGGTTTTTTTTGTTGTGTTCCCCCTGCCCCCCCAACTCCATCTTTCCTCGGGAATAATTGATTATTTGGACCCCTGTAGGAGATGAATGGTAAGAGGGTGACTTTTGGGGGGAGAGGAGGTTCAGGGGGTGTTGGGATGGAGAGGCAACAAGGTTTTATCGACTTGAAGCAGATACAACATACAACCGACTGATGATGCCTAATCACGCCCGCAATGGGGAAAAACTCGAGAGGGAAGCAGAGAATTAAAAAAAAAAAAGCAGCAAACGAGGCACCACTCTCATTCGGGGGGGTTGTTCAGCTCGCTCCTCGATAACAATTTATGGTGGGATCACGTGAAATATCACAGCAGAGCAGGGAGCCCTGGAAAGGCAGCTACATTCGGCAGGTCCTCCGCCTCACCGTCAAAAGTCTGCAGGTAAAGGCTCACCCCTGGGCTTTGCCGGCATCCAGGCAGCTCAAACACACGCACGCAGCGACGGAAGAAGCGAGATGCAAAACAAAAGCACCGGGTAAACAGCATATTCGGTAAAATAACCTCCAGCAGCCCAAGAAGGATGGTGCTTCCCTCCACCTTCCCCCAGAGTCTGCACTCACGTTGCCGCCCACCACCACCACGATGCTCCTGAGCCCGACGCTGCCGCTGGTCCCACG
Source organism: Phoenicopterus ruber ruber (assembly GCA_009819775.1). NCBI lineage: Eukaryota > Metazoa > Chordata > Aves > Phoenicopteriformes > Phoenicopteridae > Phoenicopterus > Phoenicopterus ruber. The sequence goes on from CM020217.1 coordinate 4,092,171, forward strand.
GGTCACTTAACGGGACCCGACACGAAGCTGGGGTTGAAGTATAACGCGGGGGGGGCTGGAAGTGGTGCTGGAAATCCCGTTTGCGGGGTTTTAGATCTGTTTTCAGATCCCTTCTGGAGAGGCAGTGCTTGATAAGCGACCTCCAACACATTTGTTTCACCTCTTTCTTCTCACCTTGTAAAAGCCCACGGCCCGAATGAATCACGAATCCAAAATATCTATTATTTTGAAAGCAAAATTTAAATTAGACTTCACAAAAGACTTGACCTTTGCTGCATTTTAGTGTCATGAAAGTGTGCTTAGAAAAAAAAATACAGCACAGTCAAATTGCCTTCAAGTTTGAAAGCAGCTTTTTAAACCCAAAAAATCAAAGCTAAGCTAGCTAATTCCCAGGTATCCTGCTCATCTCAGCCCCCCGGACTGGGAAAGAAAGAGCTCTTCTTTCACTTATTAAAAGCTCCAAAACTTTAGGAGCTTTGGTTTTTTTAGACAGAGCAAATGTACTTTGTTTTTCAACTCTGATGTGCAGGCTGACACATTGGGAATATGCTGAAATCCCAAATCCCTCGGAATATTGCCCCTCTCGCACAGAAAACAAAGCAACCTCCAGCTTTGAGGCTAACGGTTTTCCAGCTCTCCCCTCGCAGGAAACCCTCCGCTCCTGTTAATTGCCAGAAACTCGTTAAACCGCTGTAACGCAACGGCCGACGATCCTCCGCACGCCCAGATACAGCAAAGGGCTTCGCAGCAGCCAAGTCCTGGCCAGCCGAAAAAGGATCCTAACGATACCCCTAATTAAAGCACGCGGCGGCCCAGGTCGCACGAGGCGGTGGAAACCCTTCTGGCCCCACCAAAAACTCGCGCTGGGGCTGCCCTGTTGCTTTGCGAGAGCCACACGGACCCCGGGAGCAGGACGAGGCCCTGCAGGTGGGGAGAGGAGCCCCCAGCGCAGCCCTAACACTTGCACGAGGCTCTCGGCACAGTCGTTACGTGTATTGGTAACTTTAAGGCAACACATAAATTCTGCAGATGTTTTGAAGTCTTAAGAGTCGGGGGGGTTAACACCTGTATTAAAAAAAACATACATTTTAAGGACTATTTCACTTTACCTTCAACACATCACGAAAGGACAGGTATAGCTTTCCCCCCGCTGTGCTTGGCGGAGCACGTTTAGCTGTCGCTGGTTTGTTATTTTCTGCTCCTCCTGGGAGAAACCCCTGCCCCACGCTGGCTGCTGGAGGAGAGACGAGCCCTGGCCAGAGAAAGCAGAGCGCGTCGCCCTTGTTCCGCCGCGCAGAGCATCAAAAGCACAACCGGCTACCCCAGAAGCCATCCATGAACTGAGCTGTGCCTGCACCCAGACAAAGCAAGGGTAAAGACGCCCCCAGAAGCAGCCAGCACCCCGAAACACCCTTCTAAAGCAGCTTCCCAGCTGCCCCCGATTAGAAGCATTGCAGGCCGGCCGCAGATACGTACCAGGTGATCCCTGGTTTGCAATTTGGAGGAGAGAGCGGAGCAACCCCCCTCGCAATTAACGGCTCCGTTAGGCCTGATCTGACACAGCTGCCTGGTGCAGAGCTACCCCGGGGCAGGAGCGGGGATGCCAGCAGCTAATGGGAGCTGCTAACTCCTTACCGATGGTGTGTTTGCAATCAATAAAATGCTTAACGCGACAGGATTCACCCTTCCAAGGCTCAAAAACCCCTTATAAGCAGACATGGAGGTGGTAGCACAGGCTGGGTTAGGAAGAACCTTCAAAAACATCTCCCAGTGATAAAAATAAAGCTTAGGGTGTGTGCAGGCTGTTGGGCAATCAGACCTCAAAGACCAAATCGCCTTAAAAGAAGCAGCAGTAGGTCCCTTTGGGTCAACCCGTGCCTATGCACCGAGCCCCCCCGGGCTCCCGGCTTGACCCTACAGCTGTGTGTGGAGGCACTTCTGCCGCCGGCCCCTTGCTGAGCTCTGAGATATGAAAGTGTCTGCGCTTGTGCGACGCGCCGGCCGACGTGAGAGCTACAGCCTGGGATTTTCAAAAACAAAAGATCAACCACCACCCATCGAAAAGGCAACATCGTTTTCCCTACGGCCGTTTTGCTGGGAGAGAGTCACCCCGGCCGGGTGCCTCGCTCAGATTTTAAGAAAGAAGATGAATAAAACCAGAATTGAGAAGGAAGCTAATACACAAAGCAAATAAATCAGCCGGACCCTGCCCCGCAACTCAGCTCCGTCCCACTGCGACCGGCAGCGGGTGTCCCAGCAGCCCGAGACGGCCGGCCAGCGACTCCGCTCGCTACCCAGCTGGTTTCTTTCACCAAATAAGGTCCATTCCCGCTCGCCGGCACAGGCATGAGTAGCTACAGCCTATAAATCCCATCGGAGACAGCACACAAGCACGCACTTAACCCATCTTCTGTTCAGCAAAGCGCTTGGGCCCCGAACCAGCAAACTCCTTGGGCGGGTGCTCAGCTCCGAGCAAGGGACGAGCGTCACTGGCAAGCGGGAAAGCCGTGCAAGGGCTGGAGCGCTCGGCGGGAGACACCGGGACACCAACCCAAGAGCAGCTCCCCCCGGTTCCTCGGCTCGGGGCAGGGCTCTGCATCCCCTGGTACTGACAGCATCTCCGTAGCAAGATTATCGCTCCTCCCGAAACCCGCCGGCTGGCCTCGCTTCTCCTCGGACGGACACTAAGGGACATTACGGATCCCACCAGCCCCAAAAGTCCATAGTTTTAACAGCAGAAATGTAATACGACAGCCGGCATTCCTCGAGAGGAGGCGGGCGATGGAGGAGAGCTGGGAGACCCCTGGCTTCAGCATCACCAAACGCCAACGGGGGTTCGCCAGGACGCGGGGTGCCGCGGCCGTAAGCCCAACGCCTGGTCTAGCTCTGCGGCAAACGCCTGCCCGCCGGGGCCGTGCAGCCCCTCGCGCAGAAACCAGCCCCGGCTTTCTCTTTGTAAACCCAGCGCTTGCTTTTCTGCAGCCGACACGGTAATACAAAGTCATACCAGCCGCCTGGCCCTTGTTAGCATTAAAAATTAAAGACAGAGCAAACAAAACCTAAAGCTCCAACATTTATTATGGCAATTTCCCACCCACCCACAGACCTACACTGTGTTTTGTTTTATTTTTAATTCGTCACATCAGATGCGCCTTCCGAGAAATGGCACGTCACGGAGATAACCAACAGGCCGGGTTGTCCACGAGAGCAAGACAGTCTTTTCCACGGGGAAAGGAGCCGATCGAAGCCATCGATAAGCCCTTGACCTTGGTGGGTGGGTTTGCTTTTTTTGTTCTTAGAAAATAAAAAAAAAGAGAAACAAAAAAAAAAACCCAACCCCAAATAAGTGTTGTACTCTATTACAAAATATAAATACGATAGTCTTGCAGGCAGGAGGAGCCCGGGGAGCGCTGCCTTCGGCGGGTGACTTCTCAGGCTCTCCCGGGGACGCGGCGAGCCAGCAGGACAGAGGCCACCTCCGGACGCCGAGACGACGCCGGCCGCTCGCCCCAGCTTCACCTCCTTTCAGAATTTAAGTGCTCTTGAACTTCCATCCGAAAACTGCCAGACGTCCGGGGCTCCCTGGGCGCTGCGCCAGCTGGGGGGGTACGCCGAACCTACAGAGAGCATGGGGACAGAGGAGAGAACAGGTGTGACATGGCCCACGGTGAGAGTTATTCTCTTATTTTACTTTTTGTCTTTTTTTTTTATTCTTTAACAACTAGGACACCCAACTGTCGTGAAGGGACACAGCAGGACGGAGCCCTCCTCTCAGGCCACACTCTCGTGTCCAGCATCGCTCGGCACCGCGCAGGAACCACAAGGACCATTTAGGAGGAGAAACCCCCGGATTTTACTGAGAAACCCGCGCTGTGCCAGGAGCTGTGTTTGGGCAAGGACCGAGCCAGCCTGTCTTAAAATTTCCTCCTATTCTTTCCCAAAACCTCAGGGGCTTCCCCCGGCACCCATGGTGCAGAAGATCCTCTTAAACCCATCGGTACTGTTAATACACCACGCGGCGGGTGGTTCATGGAGGACTTCCCCCGACTCATTACACGTCGGACATCGCGCGGCGTGCAACTGCACGCTGCAGCAGCGAAGCTCGAGCTGCAGAGCCCCAGCCCGTGCCCAGCACAGCGCACGGGTGACTCGCTATCGACTCCAGCAGTGTGGGACGGGGCGCCGGGACAGCAAACGTCCCCGGCTCCACTCACACGGAGAAGAAGAGCGGCTGCAAGCCCCTACTCGAGGCCGAGCACCGGGCTACCCCAAACGGCAGGCTAAGGGCTACGCCGCACGCGGCGGCGGTGGCGAGGCCGGCGCATCATCAGCAAACCCCTCAAAATCCACCTCCGCATCCCGACCGGGGTGCCAGTTTCTACGGAAATTGCTTCATTAATACTTAAGAGAGCGGCTGAAGGGCTACACGCGGGCTGCCGTCAGGACTAAGTAAGCAGCTCCTAGGCCAGATCTTCACCGGGTGTAAACTGGAGTGACTCCTCCGAAGCCCGGAGCACGTGCCCAGTTCCCCCCCGGGGAGGGTTTGTCGCTGGTGATGTCTCAGCCCGGCACGTTTGAGGCTGACGTTAAAGCCGGCTGAGACTTCCAAGGGAGACGAGAGCGGCGCAGCCATCCCGGCCACGAGCCGTACCGGCACAACACCGCTGCAAACCGTACATCCCGCCAAGGGGCACGAAACCCTGGGGGTCCCCCGCGCCTCCTGCCCCACGGCGGGGAGGGGACCCCGCGCCTGGATCCCTGCAGCGAGTTTGAAAGCAGCCGAGCATCCGGGCTCGAGGAGCAGCGGCTCTCCGGCCGCTCCGGCAAGGAGCCCTCCGGCAACATCGCTCTCCTAGTCAATACTACGATTTGCCAGTGCATCCGCCAAAAACAATTTTCAACCTTTGTAGGAGGAAAAAAGAAAGAGAGGGAGCTAAAGGAGCGGCTGGTATCTCCTTTCTTTTTTGTACAAACTCTGCACTTAGATAAACCCCAAAACTGTATCTCATCAGATATGCCAAAGCCTCCTGAATGTCAAGCAAAGACATGGTATCACTTATTCCTGTATTTATCTCAGCCCTTGGAAACATAATAAATACGAAACATCTGTAGCCTAAATTCTGGATACTGTTTCAGCGCCTTCATTACATTAATCATTCAATTTGGAGGCGATTAAATACTAACGGCAAAGGGGTCCGTGCCATAAAAACGCATTCCTCCTCGAAAGTTGATGGGGTTCGAGATTTTAACAACAGAGACGCTGTTACCCAAATACCGCTCTTATTTATAGAGACATCTTTTTGCACAGAGAGAAACAGGGAAGTTTCTGGGGAGCGCGGGTCACGCGTGCGCGGGACGCCAAAGCAGCTCGAGAGCACCATCCGCGCCCCAACCCAACAAACTTCAGTGGGTTTGGCACGCCGTTAACTCTTTGCCACCGGCAAAGAAACATCACACGAGCAAACTCTGCTTTGGTGCCGAGGTGACGGCGCGTTGCCGTTCACAAGCTACGGTCTCGCCGGCCCGCCGGTGCTCAGACAACTCCTCCTACAGCAGGAGCTGCTCCTCCTGAAGCTCCCCGCAACCACCGCCCCAGCCCCGCGCGCGCCGTCGCGGGGCCACGCAGCGCCCCGAGGGCTCTTCTGAAACCCGTCAGATGCAGCTTTCTGAAACCCGTCCAATTTAGCTTTCGGAAACCTGTAAATCAAATGTATCGCGGCGCAATTTGGAGGGGGGGGGAATAAATAAATAAATCATTGTATGCTTTCCACCCGTTAATCTTGTCGCAGTGCATGGAGCCCAGATCTGCCTAGAGATGCCCGTGTATAGATAGGTATACAGATGCGTGTAGATATGCCTGTATATACGATTACTTCGTATGTAAAACATAGAATAGCGAAAGGTAGTGGTACGACGCCCGCCGTAGGACAGACACGAGGTACGGCGCCCGCTCCGAAAGACAGCCAGGCTACGCTCGACCCCGGGCAGGCCGGCTAACGCGAGACCTCTAGACAACGTCTCGACCGCGGTGCCAACGACCGGCAATAAGAATAGCGAGAGGGAGGGAGAGACCGGACTCTGCCCGGACATTTCATGGCACGGGATCAAAAGTCGCGTTGTCAAGGCAGCTGCGAAGCGCTCCGCACATCCCTGCGTACACCAGCACTCCCGGGGACAGCCACCGCGTCCATCCCCGTCACCCCGACCCCCCCACGCCGGGGCCGGACCCTGCCTACCCTACGCCACGCCAGGGGTCCCTCCGGCAGCGCCCGCATCCACGCAGCTCCCGCTCCGGCACGGCATCCGCCTCGGCGACAGCCAGCGGGTACCGGCCCGGCAAAGGGGAGCGCTGTTCGGGGGCGCTGCCGGCGCTTTTCCAGCCCCCCTGCACGCTCATCCCGCTAGCCCGGACAACGCAACCTTCATTCCTCCTGTCCCGGGATTAAAACGGAGCTTTTTGGGGTTTTTTTGGTCTTCCTTAGAAAAGGAATACATTTTTTTCTTTATGTAGATGATACATTTTTGTATTTTTTTTTTTAAATCCCAAACTTCCCCTTCAGAAGGCGCTGGGCAAAATACAGGCAACAAACGATGCCATCACAAGAAGACGACAGAACAACTGGAAGGTTTTACAGAAATCAAAAAAAGGAAAAGGAAAAAAAAAAAAAAGTATTAAATCCATTACACTCGGAACAGCAAGAGACAGTATCACAGCGGTACGTGCTTTAATAAAGTAAAGAGATGCTGCAACATGCAGTATTTGTCAAACTGACAACATATACAGACCCCTAAGGGGGGGGGCGGGGGGGACCTGAACTGGAGTCCGGATTTGAAAAACAATGCGCATAAAACGTTTCATAAACCTGCGATTCCCACCAAAAAAAAAAAAAAGAAAAAAGAAAAAAAAAGGCCCAGGGGAGAAGGGAGGGGAGCTCCCAGCTCCGGCCTCCAGCCTGGAGCGGTGCCGGGAGCTTCAGGCTGCGGCCGGTGCGATCCCGGAGCCCCGGCGTGTACACACACCCCCCGCCCCCCGAGAGAAATCAGCTCCTGCCAGCGGCTGATTTCACCCCGCGCCCCCCAAAACCAGCCGGGGATGGGGGAGTCTCGGGGGGGTGGGGGTGGCTGTTTTTTGCTCACCTCTTCTGCCAAAGCATTGCCAAACTGGGGAGGGAAGTCCCTGTCGCAGAGCGAGGCTGCTAAGTGAGAGCCAGAGATGCCGCCGGTTATCGGGGGGGGTCACAGATTAGTCCTCAACTAAAGGCACTCCTGGAGGGGGAAAAAAAAAAATAACCAAAACTACAGGTCCAGACTGCGAATGCTTTCCACTGGCCGGAAAGCTTAACTCGTTAGCCCAAAAATCCTTCTTCCTCGGCAGAGGCGGCTTATTTTAAGGACAAGCCGGGCGGCGGGCGCTCCTCGGGGTTAGGAGCGCGCACCCCAAAACGCCCCTGCGCGGGACCTTCCCCTACAGCCTGCTGCTGGAAGCCACCTACAGCATGTGTCAAATGAGGACACGAGAAGCTGACACTGTGTACTTTAAGGTTTTTTTTTTATTTTTTCAATAAAGGGACAAAATGGGTGTATGAACAGGATAATGCAGACAACTGCCAAAAAAACACAGACAGTGGTTTTTCCAATAGAACTTAACAAAGACCAGAAACAAATACAATAAAAAGCCAGGTTGTAATGACCTTTGGTCATCCAAATAATAAAAAAAAAAAAAAAAATTTAAAAAAAAATCCCCCCCAAAAAAAAACCCCAAAGAAAAATAAAAGATCAAATTAAGTGCCTCTGTTTTGAACAGAGCACATAAGCAATAATAAATAGTGA
>CM020217.1:4102500-4150000 GCA_009819775.1 Phoenicopterus ruber ruber
ACCTCTTTCTGACTGGTGGAGGTCGGTTACTTTCCAATTAAAGGCCTTTTTTTTTTTTCCTAATGGGTACTCTTTCTCCGATCGGTGGGTTTATTCTTTTAAGACAGCAATCTAGCTAACGCAACGCTTCTTCGGTGCTATCGGTCCTGTCCGTAGAGGGTTACCCAATGCGTGTTTTCCTTCGCACGTCACAAAACAAAACTGTACATGATATGTATTACAGGATGTATGCAGCATGGTCGGTTTTGTTTGCTCTCGGGTTTGGTTTTGTTTCACTTTTCTCTTTTTCTTTTTTTTTTTTCTCTCCTCTTTTTTTCCTCTTTTTTTTTTTTTTTTTTTTTTTTCCGAACGGAACTGGAAACAGCGACGTGTTTGCTCAGCAACTAATCAGGGACAATTTAAAAACAGCCAGAACATACCATACATGCTGTCTAATCCAAAAAATTAAAAAAAAAAAAAAACCCAAACCAAAAACAAAAAACCAAAAACCAAAAACAAATGTTAACAAAAAAAAAAAACCCCCAACATACACAACATGTAAATTATTGCACAAGAGAAAGGCTCAAAGTTTGCGTAAAATGCAATAGTATTGCCCCGATACAGATCATGCATTCAAACGGTGAGAACAAAAAGAAAATAAACAGGGTGTGCTGGTGACCAAGCACTTTCCGAATATCCTTAGCTTCCATGATTTCCATCACAAGGGACTAGAAAACCTCTACGGGGATGCGGGGTGGGGAAGGGATGGGGTGGATGGGGGCGGGGGGGGTACGAATATACCTCTATTCAGTTTTTATCTCGTTATTCAAGACTCGATCACTGTGCCATTTTTTCATGTGTTTCTCCAGGGTACTGTACACGCTAAAAGGCATCTTACAAATCTCGCATTTGTAAACGTCCTTTCCCACCTGCCCGTGTGTTTTCATGTGCCGGGTGAGCTTGCTACTCTGGGCGCAGGCGTAGTTGCAAAGCTCACACTTATACGGCCTCTCGCCCGTGTGGCTCCGTCTGTGGACGGTGAGATTACTACAGTTCTTGAAGACCTTCCCACAGTACTCACAAGTGTCGCTGCGTCTGCCCTCTTTTGAGCTGGGCCTGCCAGGGCCCGGGCCACTAATATGGGGGGTGCTCCCTCCGCTTCCCGTGCCGCTGCGGCCTGAGATCCCTCCGTCCAGCTCGCCCGGCGGCGTGGAGAAGCGCAGGCTGCCGTTCTCCGAGGAGTGCTCGGAGGAGGAGGCGAAGGGCGATTGTCGGGAGTCGCCGAAGCTGAGGAAGGGGTCCTTCAGCTGCCGGGAGGCGGCGTAGCCCGCCAGCCACTGGGAGTAAACGTTCTCGGTGTTGGGCATGGCGGCGGCCGGCAGGTCGAACTCCTTCTCCAGCTTGATGCGTTTGGAGAAGGGGCTCAGGGAGCTGGGGCTACCCAGCAGCAGCTTTTTGGACAGGCCTCCCGAGGCGGACTCCCCCGGGGAGCAGCCCCGGCCGTTGACCGCCCCCTCGTCGATGCGGTCAGACTCGCCGGCCACCGAGTCTTCGTCGCAAGTGTCCCTGTGCGCCTCGGGCTCGGGGAGGTGGCCCCGCTTGTGTTTCTCCCCCAGGACCTGGTGGAAGGCCTCGCTGAAGTGCTGCATGGAGCTCAGGACCATGCCCTGCATGACGTCCGGCATCGACCGGCCCTCCTCGCCGGCCCGCGAGTTGTTCTCGTGGTGGCGGGCCGCCTCCAGGCTCATCCCGAAGCCGTAGTCCGGCCTGTCGCTCTCGTTCAAGTCCTCCTCCTCTTCCTCCTCTTCCTCCTCCTCCTCCTCCTCCTCCTCTTCCTCCTCCTCCTCGTCCCCGTTCTCGGGGATCATGTTGGGGTCATTCTCGCTCTTGAACTTGGCCACCACGGACTTGAGGGCGCTGCTGGCACTGCCCACCAGGTCGCTGGTGCCGGGCTCGGGGGAGCTGGCGGTGGAGAGCCCGTCGTCCGACTTCACCGTCATGGGGGAGGACTTGTGCATGTGGGTCTTCATGTGGCGCTTCAGCTTGCTGGCCTGCGTGCAGGCGTGGTCGCAGAGGTTGCACTTGTAGGGCTTCTCCCCGGTGTGGCTCCGGCGGTGGACCACCAGGTTGCTCTGAAACTTGAAGGTCTTCCCGCAGAACTCGCAGGACTTGGACTTCATGGGCGGCTGGGAGGGAGGAGGAGCGGACTGCAGAGGAGGAAGGGGCGGCGTGGCCAGGAACGGGGGCTTGCTGCCGGGCTGGAAGGGCTGCAGCAACCTTTGCATAGGGCTGGGCCGGCTCGGGGACAAGGGCGGGCTGGAGGTGTTGCCGGCCAGCTCCCGCAGCCTCCGGGAGAAATCCATAGCGGGGGGCTCCATCGCCATGGGGTTCAGTCGCAGCACCCTGTCAAAGGCACTAGGGTGATGGGTGGCCAGAGCCATTTCTTCCGCACCCAGGCGCTCAATGCGATGCGGATCCAAATGGTGCCTCGGGGGAGGGCTAAAGAGGGGCGGCGTGGGTGGGAAACGCCCTTCTCCCAGCCCCGACGCCTCCCTCGAGACCGAGCCGGGTATTCTGAGCAGGTTAAAAGGGTTATTGTCTGCAATGTGAATCCCGTGGAGAGGTGGCTGGGAAGGGCACTCTGCACCTAGTCCTGTTGGGATACCAACCCGTGGCGTCAGGGGGCTGCCGTGCTCGCTTTCTAGGTAGATCCGTAAGCCGTGCGTGTTCTGTGCGTGCTGCAAGAGGAACCAGGCGCTGTTGAAAGGCTGTTTACAAGTCGTACACGTGTAGCTGCTGGGCTCGTCTTTACCTGCAAAATAACACAACAAGCAGCGTCAATCTCCGGCCGCCCACCGGCGGGCAAGAGCTCGCCTCCCCACCTAAGCTCCTCTCCTCCAGGACGCTCAGCTGGGAGCTGGGGAAGGGACGTCCCGGCTCAGGCGCAGGCAGGGGACAGGGGACGGGAGGAGGCGAGGGGCGCGACCAGGAGGTCCAAACCCACCCAAAGTGCACACACCTCCTCCTGCCGTCCCCAGCCCTGGGTTCAAGACCAAACCCCAGAAGGTAACCACAAAAAAAACCAAAACAAAAAAAAACCCTATTAAAAAAAAAAAAGAGATGTTAAAGTCAATCGATGCCAGCTACAACTCAGCAGACTTTATGCTGCAAGAGCCTGCTAATATTTAAACTGGGGAGTAAATAAATAAATAAATAAATGTAAGATAAATAAATCTCCTTCTGAAAAGCACTCCAGAAAACCACGTACATCGGTTCAAAGCAGCAACCCAAAGCATCACAACTGCTAGCAAGCTGGGCATCATCACGTTATTAGCCTCCTCCTTATTTTGAGACACTAACAATGTGTACAAAATTAGGCGGCATCTCCTGCTTCTTATCAGAGATTTGACTCTGGGGGGAAAAAAAAAAAATATATATATATATAATTTGAAGAACAGAATTAAATAAAATAGATGTGCGGGACAGGGAGAGGGGAAGGCAGAGAGAGCGGCAGCTCCGGCAGGGAAAGAGCTGGAGGGTGGCCAGGAGGCCTGGCCGAGCGCCCTGCCGGAGCTGCATTATTTCTCTCGCACTGAAAAGAAGCTGAGGATGGTAAATGCCACTTTGGCAAGTAGCGAGCTAACTCTATTTCATGATAATTTATTTTTGGAGATAACACGGACATTATAAAAGAGCAACCAACTAATAAATAACTAAACAAAAAGCCGGCTAATAATGACAGCAGAAAGCAGCCCCTTCTAATATATGGCAAAACAAGGGGGATGAATAACTTTTTGAGGGCCGTCTGCGAGGAAAGAGTGGCATGAGCTATGGCGAAGGTGAGGGCGCTTTTATCGATTACTGTAATTTTGCAAATAATTCACTTCCACCCCCCTACGGATGTTTTTTACTAAATGCTGCTAAACTGAAACTAGAGCTAAGAGGAGGATAAAAATTCATTCCCAGCCCTGCCCAGGAGTTCTCATAGAGCTGCTGTTTAGTGATATTATAAAAAAAAAAAAAAACCCCAGACATGCTCTTGAGGTTTGAATAAACCACAGGAGCCTTCCGAGGGCATCAGTGCTTGGGGTGGTACCTGCCTGCAGCACGTGCCCCTGCCCTGACCCGACATCTACGTTATGAGGCATCCGCTCCATAGGCACCATCCCTGGGAAAACCTCTTTACGTGATGCACTGAGAGCTGCCCCCGTTAGGTTTCCCCTATTTGCCTAATATGAAGAAAAGGGAAAGAGAAAACAAATGAGGTGGATTTGGAAAGAAAACACCGCTTTATCTGCGACCGTCTTGTTTCCCTTCTCACTTGGGAGGCGGGGAAGAAAAGCTTCGCATGGGCATTTACGTTATCCGACGAGCTGAATGACGATTTGGGGACAGGAGAGGCAGGCAGCCCGCAGCGCCAGCCGTAGCGCCCCGGCACAGCTCTCCTCCCTGCCTCCTGCCTCTGCGGTTACGCTACGTTTGGCCAGAGAAGCTGAACTGGGCGAGTAAAACGAGGCTCGGCCGTCTACAGCAGGCATTTAACACTTTAATCGCTTGAAAAGCCCTTGGAATAATATTTAACGTTTCATCCCGAAGCCGGCGCCGGAATAAAATGCATTGCGGTGTTTAGTATGTGCCAGGCATGCGAGCGCAGATAAATACTTAGATCTGCTGAAATTAGAGGGAAATTCAATTGGACCTTCACATTCCTATGCTCATTTGTGAGCTGGGGAAAAAAAAATCTTAAAGAGGAAAATTTCATCTTGCTTCGCCGTAATGAAGTGGAAGTTTTTAACACCACGGTAGGAGCTAACAATGTAACGCTACCTCGCCTCTCTACCTTATAGATCAGGTCAGAGAAAATAGCATTTTATCTTATAATGAGGATACAACATCGAGCGTTCGCTACCACATTTTAGTATTCCCATCAACTAGATATTCTAGATCATAAGGGCAGCTCGTGTAATCATAATGTCAATGAGAAGGGCTGTTACGACTGAGACTAAAGATTACATGGAAAAAGCTGCTTTGAAACTGGTAATTATTACCAGTCCACTAATAGCAAATGATGCATTACAGTTTCACCGTATAATCTGTATTTCACTCAGCTCCTGCCAGTACGGCCTTATTATATTACAGCACTCACAAATTCTAAATTCCTAAACTACAGTCATCAATAAATGTGTTACTTGCCATAATTTGCAAAATTACTTTGTTCATAACATCTTCGACTGTTATAAAGACTGGAATTGATTTCCTGCATGGCAAAATTAGGGCTACATTGATTTAGTGGAGTGTAAAATGTATATTATTCTTCATTTGCTTGCCTGAAAAACAAGTTTTCAATTCACCATCCGCGTTTGGTAATCAAGATAATAATTTAAATTTAAAATCATGTTTATGTACAAAACTTCCCTAAACAACCCACCATTTTCAAGGGAGCAACGTAAAACCAAACAATAAAATAAAGCAGCGAAACAGTTAAAATCCACCAGCCATTTGCCTCCACCTCCTGCTTTGAAGAGACACGATTCCTAATTTGTCTATTAGTGCTTGATTAATTATGAAGGCTATTGACTGACCATATCACCACCTAGAGATACGTTCCAGTCTGATGCAGCCCTGCCAAACTGCAAGAATTATGGATGGCACTAATCCACGCGCTGCCCGCCAGCAGCAAGATGGGTCCTTAAACCGCCACGGTAACCCCTGGTTTTGGAAGAGACTCGCCTTTCCTTCCTCCCGTCCCACCACCATGCTTTTTGGTACGGCGTTAGCGTCCCCCCAAAAGCCAGACGGGATTGTAGGACCCAAAGGCTGTGGATCCACTGATGTCTCCTAGCTATGGACCAGCCTCTGCGTCCACACAGGCTTCCCAGCTAAAGCATCCAGGCGAGACCACGGGGAAGAGAGGAAAGCACAGCAGGGAGAGGCAGTACCCGGCGCTGGCCAAGGACAGAGCTGGAGAAGGTCCCACAGGGCTCTTCGTGCCTCATCGTCCACTGGAGCAATGTGATGGGACGTGTTATCCGAAGCAGCGTCGCGACGCCATCGGAGCTTTCGGCCGATTTCCAAGAGGCTAGCGGGAATCCCTCAGACCGAGATGCGAAGAGGGTCACTGCCAAACCAGCCCTCCTCGGCCACCGGCAGCGGGGCTGGAGCCCGTGTCCTCAGCTGCTTCACATCGAGGAATTTAAGGGCGAAAGGGACAACCAGCTCTCACCCTCTGACCCTTCCTGCATTACGTGCCGCTCAGTTGTCCTGTGCCATGACCAACACGATGTCTTTGGGTAAAGTGTAACCTCCTCCAGCCCCGCGAACAGTATTTAGGGCAAAGCATGAAATCCTAGGGAAAACCATTCAAACCAGCTCAGAAGACAAGAAGAGCACCCACTGCTTGCCACCACAGTCGGTTCCCACAGCTAACCACACTCACAGACGGGTACTGTGGTCCACCTGAATTTCTCTGGCTTCAACTCCCACCCATTCTCTTCTTCTGTTGAGTTTTTTTCTGGCTGACACACTGAAAATCCCTTTAGTATGCAATGTGCCCCCCTCACGCACACCAAGAGTACTTGTGCACCTTGACATCAAGGCACGCTTCAAAATACAGTTATTTTTCCCTCCTGAAGCCGTCCCTCCATCCTTCTCCACTACTCAAGGACCAGCCTAGCCCTTCTCAGCCCAGCATCGTGCTGGGAAGGAGCTGATTGTCCGCCAAGTCTCCCGCAGAGCTGCTGCCTGCTGGGGTACTGCCCCCGCGATCTGTACGCACGGCCCCGATTCCCCTCTTCCAGCCAGGCACCGCGGCAGGTTGTACCCAACCGTGCTCTCCACACACCCTGCTTGGCAGCCTTTCCAAACCACCCCATACACCTGTCCCTGTTGCTCTTCATCTGTCCACCCACCTTTGCTTTATCTACAATGCTAATCAGTTGCAATTGCATATTCGTTTCTAAACCACCAAGGAAGTGCTACCCACCACTGCGGCTCCCACCAGCCCCTGCTGACCTCTCCCATCCACCGATGCTTCTCCAGCTAAGCCCCCGCATTCCCAAAATCTGTTGGCCAACTCTTAATCGCCCGTGCTAGCGATACCGCCCAGTGCTCGGTTTTCCTACACACAATGTCACGCAGCGCCGCGTCCAACGCCTTGCAGAGTCTATTTCATCTACATTTATCAACTAAAGTTGTCATCTGGAAGAATGAAATCAGGTTTATTTGACAGGATCTATATTCCATAAATCTAAGTTGAGTGGCATGAATTATATTTCTATCCTTTAATTCTTTATCAATTGAATTTTATATCGTCTCTTCAATTATTTTGCCCAGAGGAGATAAGCAAAGTGTTGCCAACTCTCCCACAGTTACCCCGACCAGCTCTTGACGGCATTTTCCCAGTCCGTAAGCTTTATTAAAAACCAGCATCACGTACCAACTCTTTAGGGATTCTTGGGTGCAAGTTGTCACGGCCTTTTCATTTAAAAATATTTATCTCCATTGGACCTTGTATAAAATCCTCCTTGGCTACTAATGAGCTAGAAAAAACGTCATCACCCACCTATGATACAGAAACATAACACTGCTGCTTTCCAGGTCTACAGCAGAAATATTTATTCAAAATTTCTACCTTACTGCATCTTCCATCCATCACTTTTAGGGTTTCTCTTTTCTCCAGGACCCTGAGAAGCTCTCTTCTTCTCCCCATCCATGCCAGGCACGAGTTCTCCTCAGCATCTTCAGCTCCCCTGACCAGTTCTCTACCCATCATGGTTTCTCACTGCGATTGATTGCTATCTATTTTCCTTTTTTTTAATTGTCATGTATTGATTTTTTTAATATCTAATTGCTGTTCTCATCTCACCACTGAAGCGGGTGAAGTGGGTTTTGGATTTGGGCCAAAGTTGCCCTCTCCTTCCTGGACAGCTCATCAACTCTTTACAAATAGCTTCCAATTACCATTCACATTTTTGCCTGTACATTTTTCCTCCCACTCAATTTTACTGCTCATTTTCTTCATATTTGGGAAATTACCCCTTTAGGAGAATTACATGGGGATACCACGTACCAAATACAAACGTGGGCCCAATATGAAACCTGACCAGTCTCGCCCAGCGAAGTCTCCCCCACCGTTACGTATTTATTCCTTTTCTACATCCCGGCCAGCAAAGGACTAGTGACAGGGCAGAGCATTTCACTACAGCACAAATGTTTAGTGTTTCTCAAGTTATTGGCTCCTGCCAAAAAAAAAAGCAGCAGAACAGCTCTTGCCTGCCATGCCCCCAAAAGAAGTGATTTAACCAGTGACACACGAGTGACAGATTTAGCTTCTGATCCGAAAAATGTTAACAAATGAGTGGGATGGATATTGGCATTTGAGTGCCTGTAAGGGCAGTTGGCTCAATTACTCAGTAAAATATGAAGAGATGGCTGCTTTCAACATTAAGGGGCTTTTTTTATATTAAAAAAAAAGCTTGTTCTTCTGTACTGTGCTCACAGATACACCCGGCACGCTCAAAGTCCGAGTCGAAGCAAGCCAGCATCTCCAGGCACGATATAGCTGGCTCCGAGCAAGACCCACAGCCATGTCCACAGCCACCAGCAGCAAAGCCAGACAAGATGCTGGGGAGAAGACCAGCTGGGAGGAGAAGCTGTCAGCTAGATGCCACTGCTGGGGGAGGAGGGGGAAAGGATTTCTGGAGCTAGGCATGCAAGTTCAGGCATTGCCAAGTGAGTAATGGAATAATCTGCACGCGTGTGCCAATATGCTTTGGAAGAGCTTCCTTCGTTTCTCAAAAGTCAGGGCTGGATCCAGGAAAGCTGCTCGCCGGACACACCAGCGCTTTACGGAAGAGCAACGCTGAAACACCACGTGCAGCATCCTCTCGGTGCCCCCATCTGAAACAGGCAGCCCGTAGCGCAGGACGTTGTTCGGGAAGGACCACCAGATTGAGGAGCGAGATATTAATATAACGTGTGTTTTACCGCAGGGCATCATACGGGCCGCGCGCAAACACACAGCATTACAGACACCCCAGTTTTCCCAGTGTTTTCACAAACAAAACGGCGGCGTAAGCAGCGACGACGTACGTGCCAATGGTGTTTGCAAGGATTTCATTCACAGCTGCAGATTTACTCCCTCAGAGAAATCCCCGTGCCAGAGAAATCTCTGAGCAGACCAGGATTTGCCCTTCGCTGCCCGGATGGTCCAGCCCTTGTTCTCGGCAGCATCTCTCCGCAAGACACCACCACCAGCCTTGGTGGCTTAGCTCCCGTGTTCTTCAACTTCCCCAAAAAAACTCACATGTGTAAGCAAAGCCACGGTGTCTTTATCAGGCTACCTGCACCGACAGGGCACGTATGCGCCTTTTGCTATCAAACTGCAGAGAACAGAAGTTAAAAGCGACTCGAAGACCTGCAACCTGCAGTAAGCACCCCCCTCTCTTCTGCTCACCACCAAACAATTATCAGAGGAACAGCCTGAGCCAAACCCAGGAACTTCTTTATTCAGCTTTAATGTCAACTGACTGCTTGATTTTTGGACTGATAAATTTGGAGTTGTTATGGTATTTAAAGGGGGGAAGGAAAAAAAATTGAGTTAATTGTTACCACTTGTACTTGATTCAGTTCTTCTCCATCTGGCTTGTCAAATCTCTCTCTTTTTTTTAATCTCTCTTTTGGAAATCCGTACTGTTGAAATTCCTTTCAACTGAAAACTAGAGAAGTGAAACGGTTGGGACACAGGAAGCGTCGCAGGGTCAGGAGATAAGTGGGTCCACTCCACGCCTGCAGCAGCCCACTTCTCCCTTGGCAAGAAATAGCTGCTTTGTCGTGACTCACCTTTTCCTGGTAGTCGGTAGCATCAGTTTAGACGGGAAACTGTAACTGTCCAAATATATTTTTTCCTTCTTGCACTACTTCTTCCTCCTGATTCTCCAGATCGCAAAAGGCACATTATTAACCTGGTCCGCCATTAACCGGCTATAAGGAACTGTTAGCACTGTTAGCGTCAGCATTGTCGCTGTTGTTGTCATAATAATTATAATAATAATAAATAACAGCAGTAGCTGCATTTATGTACAACAGGGTACTTTCTCTCCAGTCTTTTCTCTTTATTACTAGGTGAACTGGATTCAGAAACACTGAAAAAGGAAAGTGTCCCCAAAACTCTCTAGGAAGTGACGCAGTATTGCTTGTGAAACAAGAAGCACCATTGCTGCTGAGCATTTGAAAAATAAAAGCCTGCAAATCAAGTGCACGTTGTCTACGAACAGGCCTGATGGCAGGTCCTGGGAACAGCTAAGTTGTGAAAACATCAAAAACGTAGATGTTTTGCTTCGCGGGATCGTCAGCACCCATTTGCCAGCCTTACCAGCCTTTCCTTGTCTATGACTTATTGATAAATGCACAGTAATGATTACTGAAAACACTTCTGAAAACTATTTTTGATTCCCAATTTTTTTTTCCACAGATTCAAACTCGCTGAAATAATTTTAATAAAACTGGCAAGATATTTTCTAAACTGAGTCTCAATAATGCTGTTTTTTCATTACACCTCCTTTTAAAAGCCCCTCTTTTAAAGAAGAACCAGGCCAAAACACTATGCCATGACCCAAACTTCCAAAAGAAACTCAAGCAACAGCAATAAAAAACCCAAAGGTACAGCTGGCATTGCCTTGCCATTCAAAGATTGAGCCTGGAGTTAGGAACTCCAGGAATTCACCTTTTTCTCCCAAAGCCGAATTTTCAGCGGGTTTTTGCAGCACTGCTCAGGTTTCCAGGAAACAGAAGTTTTTTGGACCTGAGGAAAGAGTGAGTGGGAACGGATGGAAACAGGGAGACCTGTTCCTCCCTGCTGAAGAGCAACATGCAGCATCCTCATCAGGGGATGCAGGCGGGAGCAGGGTGGGCTCCATCCACGGCCCTGAGGAACATCTGGCCCTTGCAGGAGAAGTGCGAACTTCACGGATGACCATTTTGGTTGTAGCCTCAATATATTTTGCGTATTCACTCATTCTTCTAAGTAGAACTGAACCCATAACACCTAGTTCCCCCACCCCACCCCACCCCCCCCCAAAAAATATTTCATTAACAACAAGCAACAAAATGCATGGTTTGCCGGAGCCTCGGCAGGGAGGCGTGGGGTGCTGGGGTCCCACCGGAGCATGCCAGCGCTGCCAGGAGTACCGGCCTGACCTCAACGTCTGTCACCATTTTTAAGGCGATTACGATTTGGCCACCAAAAAAACCTGCTTCGAGCTCCAACTTGGCAAGTAAGGTATCAGGCTGCGACTGATTTTGTGCTTTTTTAAAACTTAAGGGGGGTGGAAATCTGTCGCGTCTTGATTAGCGAGGAACAGAAGAAACCTGCCATCGGAAAATAATGCTGTGCTTGAAATTCAGCTTTGAATGAAATTTTAAAAAGAAATCCCTCAAGCAAAGAAGACCTGATCGTGCACACGTACATACCCTACGCGCTAACGCTACGGGGATGCAGAAACACGGGCGACGCAGACTGCAGCATCACACGGGTTGTAGCTCCATTAACTTCAAACACCGGCAGCAGGTCCTAAAGGGTGAACTACGTGGTGTTTTCAGCCCCGTAGGAGGAACTCCTCACTGATACCATCTCATTTCTCTAAAAATATCATTAGCGAAGTAACCAACATCCCAGACGCACAGGCTTCCCCACTCGCCTCTCCCGGGGTCCCTCTCCTGAGCACGGGCACAGGGATTGTAAACGAACGGGCTCAAACTGGAGTGGCAGCGCTGGGATGACACCTGCTAAATCAGCTCCTCTGGACCTACCTGGCACCAGGTGTGTCCCCTGCTGGAAGGTCCACCTCGGTTGTGACCCACCAAGGACCAAGCCTCATCTAAGCCCTGCCCTGACAAAAGCAGCAAAGCCCTTTCAAAGCCTAACGTGACTATCCAGCAAACGATACCTTGCTCCGACGGTCCGTAATTATGCATTTACCCAGTGGCTGCAGGGGACAATCAAGTCAATAATTCACTTTTTAAATGCAGTGTTGTAATTATACAGCTACAGAGAGCTTCCAAATTATTTTATTTGCTCTCATATACCTATGTGATGAATTGTTTCCTTTTCTACTGTTTTCTCCCCGGCCGGCAGCATCTGAAGAAAAGGCAGAGCGCACTTCCAAAAGTTTCTCGCAAAGAAAAGAAAGGAGATGCTGTAGCATGACACCTCAGGTCATCCCTGCCGCTGTGGGGTGAGACGCGGCACGAGACCCCCGAGCCCTGGCAGATGCTGGCGGTGGGGTGTTTCTCCCAGTTTGTATCGCAGCTGTGACATCACTCGGCCTTGCAGCTGGCGCCCGGCACGGGTGAGCGTGTCGTGGACGCTGCTCTGCAACGCACATCG
Source organism: Phoenicopterus ruber ruber (assembly GCA_009819775.1). Taxonomy (NCBI): domain Eukaryota; kingdom Metazoa; phylum Chordata; class Aves; order Phoenicopteriformes; family Phoenicopteridae; genus Phoenicopterus; species Phoenicopterus ruber. The sequence goes on from CM020217.1 coordinate 4,114,865, forward strand.
TGCACAAACATCTCTCTTACATACAGAGACTCTCAGCCGCGACGCCAGGATGCCGCTTTCCTGAGAAGAGCCGCTAATGCTTGGTGACCCAATTAGCTCCGCGGGACCTTGCTGGAGGACGCGGCGGCTCTACCGCACAGGGCGCTCCTGGAGACATCAAAGTGCGCTGGCATTTTGAAACAGCTCTAAGCCCTCTTCCAGGGAGAAACGGGGGCTGGCACCTTCCCACCGCTGCTCACCGGCAGGCACGCTGCGGCCAGGGCACTGCTGGGCCATTGGCTCTCCTCACCACCTACGGCTTTGCTTTATTTTTGCTGCATTTTGCATATTAGCATCTCTATTTGACATGCCCGGCTCTGTAAAGCACATATGTTTAAACCATCGCCTTGCAGAGATGTGGTGGTTCCTGCCAGCCCCCCTTGGCCCTTCTCGCCAGCCAGGCACCGCCGAGGTACCCCTCTCCATCCCACAGCACCCTTGCTCCCACCAGTGCCTCGGGCAGGGTGTCGGCGGAACCAAAAAGCCCCAGCCCTCAGCCAAGCGATGGGCTTGGGGACGTGCATGAACTGGGGCTCTCCTCGAGAGCCTTATTCCACCTTTTCCTTCCCAAAATGGATCCTCTTCAGACTCTCCTCTTTTCCAGCCTTCCCCTTTGGCTCGCTTTCCTCTCACTTTCAAATTAATGATATTTAGCCAGCAGCAAACCATCCTGACAAAGTGGGTCAGGGGAACTGCAGGTCCCCCCCAAATGACACGTGCGCCTGCAAATCATCTGCTAGGAAGGCAAAGGTTTATTCTGTCCCTGAGCAAGTTCAATGTCACCATGGAGTTGCAAGCACAGCAAGTGCTGAACCAGATCCTACAATGTTTAGTTTCATAACTTGCACAAGCGAGTATTAGTAGAATCGATAATATATATATTTTCCCCTCCCTGCTTTGCAAATAGGACCAAAAGGTGTCGTAAAGTTGTCCGGTCTCCTCCGGTTTAGTCTGTCTCCTCTCCATCGGTGAGATATCCTTGAAGTTGAAAATGATATAATACTCCGAATATCTGGAGTTTGGAGGATGTAAGACTTGCAAGAATTGCTACAGCTTTATTGCGTTCTCGGGGCACAGAGAGTATTTACCATACATACATCAAGTCAAGGAATGCAAAAAGGGCATATGAAAATTTGGCGCTTGGAGCTCAGGAGTTTAAATTCCCAGAAAGGCAGATAAAGAGTGGATTTTCTTATTTATAGATTTGCAGATGAAATCCAACAAAACCAGCCCTCCTCCCCCCCCCAAAAAAACCCTCCCTCCCTTTATGTCAGTAAGGCTGATTCAATTTCCAGGCTTGCAAGGTCTCCTCTCGCCGAGTATTACCCGACCCCAATAACACGCACTGTTCCAAGGTTAAGATCTGTTTCCTTACAATAATGCAGAAAGCTGTTGTTTCAGTGGCGGCTGCAGAATTCAGCTTTGAAGGACAGGTTAGTACCACACTACATTTAACTGGATTCAGTTCATCTGATTATACAGTGCCTTGCTTTCTGGAATATGTAATCATCTCTTTCTGATGACATTTTAAATATCCAACTAGACAAATAATTGCAGCAATAATTGATAGCTGAGTCAAGCTGGAAGATTATTGATTGGCACAGCACCCGCTGAAACAAATGTTCATCTTTCAAACATTACAGTGAGGATGCTTAAATCTAACTTTTGCTGATAAATGATAAAAATTTGATTTACTGATAAAACCACCAGAATAGAATATGCACTTTAGGATTTGATTACCTGGTGAAATTTTTCGAAGAAAAATTAGGCAGCGGGATTTATATTCTATTTCACATGAATAATTGCCAAGATATGGATAAGCGGTTGAACATAAACACATGCAGAGAAGTCTTAAAGAGTTGCTGATTAACTCTCTACCTTCCTGAATGGAATTTTTCTGTTCCTAATCACTGCTTACGTAGGAGTTTATCCTGCCGCCTTCCCGAGGACGCCTCGCGTGGGTCTCATTACCGGCAATGGGAGTTACACATCGGGAAAGATCCACACACACACACCCCCCGTCGTTTTCCCAGCAGCTCGAAGCCCTCAGTTTAAATGTGCATATTCTTACTCTGCTGTGCGGACAGACAAAATAAGGGTTTGATCTCATTTGCCGTGGTGTAAATCAGGAGCGCCAGCGCCCAAATCTGCAGCACTGCGTAAAAGCAGCAGGAGGGAGGTCAAGATCAGGTGCGTTTGCAAACTGCATTCGCAATCTGAAAGGGAGGGGGTTTAAAGCTGAAATAAACCCACTTTTCAGCTCTTATTACACAGGGGTCTGCTTAAACGTGGGTTTCCTTCTAATTAGGAAATTCTGTACCCCACAGCACTGCCTACACATCAGGGGGAGAGAAAGGGGGGAATTTCTGAAACTTACTGATGAGAAAGCAGAGCGAGCGGCCGCGGCAGAGACTCGCGTGCAGGGAAAGGCAAGCGATGAGCTGCCTAGTTAGGGCAGAGAAACCATCGCAAGGCAGAAGCCTGAAATTAAGGAAAAGCGCCAGAATATTTGAGCAGGGAACAAAGAGCATAAATTTCAGAGTAAGAGATGAAAAATGCACTGAAACGTTTTGAAACGGAGCCATTAGGAGCTGATTGAGTCTCGGAGCCACTGTTGAAAATCAGCCGCTTGTTAGATGCGGCGATCAGCTGAGCCCTGACACTTAAGGCGTACGAGGGGGTTTGTCGAGCAGCTTCGCTCTAATTTAGAGATCCTCAGTTAATTAGAAAGCCCTCAGATTTTCTGCAAATGCGGGTCGCTATCGACAGCTCGTGCTTTTGATGCTTTCTGGGTGACAGTTGCCGGACTGACCTTCCCAGCGCTGGCAGAGCTGCCCAGACCCTTGCCGTGTCGGGGAATTCAATCACCGCCGCCAGCACCGGCGGGAAGTTACAACTAAGGTTACTCCTCTCCTACACGCCGTTTCCTCCTCTGAAACAAACCCTGATGAAATCTGAATTTGCTTAATGCTATAAATAGCTCCAGCTTTCGATTATTATTATTATTTTTCCCCCCCTGCCGAGTGGATGTTGCAGCCAGCCCAGGACTGCGGGGTGGGATTTTATCGAAGGCGGCACTAGCAGAGGTTGGGAGAAGAGAAGTGCTTTACAGGGGACGACTTGCTCGCATTGAACCCATGGCCGCAATTGCGGGAGAGAAACCTCCCTTTGAGACGTTCGTTTCCCCCGATACCTACGGCAGGTAGTGGTCGCTGCAGGCGATGGAGCCCTTCTCTGGGGGACGGCACTCCCCGAGCTCCCCTGAGCACCCAGCACACCCCATCCCATGGGAATGCCTTTCCCGGCCACAAGCAAGGTCTGGTGATGCTCTCCGAGTAGAAACCACTGATAATACGTAATGCAGGGCAAATACTAACACAGGCAACCACCGAACAAAACGAGGTTTGTTTGGGAATGCATGGAAACGAGTGGAAGTTACAGTGACAACCCAAAGGCAAGATGACAGACCTGCAGTCACACAGGGAGTCGGCGGCAGACACTAGAAAATTAACTCTCAGGAACAGTTTAGCATTGGCAGGGAAATGAATGAGATGATCTAAGAGATATTTTCCACCTCTAATAGGATTTGATGATGATTTTGCATAGGCTTTTGTGCTAGCCTGGCTTTTGATAAAGGCATGGTGTCTCTTTTCAACCCACATGCAAGGGAGAGATTAATAAGTTGCAAACTCGGCCCACCTCACCTATAAATGGTTCCTGTGCCTATAGGGGGAAAAAAAGCCAAGCTACGAGTGAAAAAAACCCTCAGTGAACTGAGTGTAGCTAGTGCTTTTACACCCAAATCTTCAGTTATTAAGAGATTTAGAAAGGAGAGAAAAATTCTCCTCCAGCATCCAAAAAAGCATCGATTTAGTAGCCAGACAGGGCAGCGATGCACAAACCGTGGCCAGTTTAGGAGCACCGGATTGAGATCTTTCCGGGGAGAGCCCCGCTGGGGCTGTGGGGTGCAAGGGGATGTGAGATGGCTCCAGCATATCTTGCAGGTCACTTTTCCCCCACTCAGGAGAAGGGGGCAGACCCACCAGCAGGTGAGGATGGCACTCATTTGGGAAGACCTGGCGTGGAGACTTTTGCCCACTCACGGCCTTGGATCGGCAGAGGATAAGACCAGAGGACTGGCCTCAGAGGATGGATTAAGATAGCGCTGATGGTAAAAAACAAAATGGAAACAAGAGTTTTTAAGCATACAAAACGGATTGTAGAGAATCCCACCTCTTAGTAAGATAAGCATTTTCTTACAGGAAAATGCAATTAAATGTTGTAACTGCCAGCGCTTAGATACCAGTAACAGATAGCGATAAAAAACCCCTAACCTCACCTGATCAAGCAAATAATCTTCTACGTAGTCTACATGGTCATATCGTGATACCCTTTCTTGGGACAAATGCCCCCTTATCCCATAGGCTGTTCTGCTGTTATTTTTCAGCAGGAAGATTCGGGGATCCAGGCCCTGCTCTTTAGCATCATTGGGACGAAACTCTGAGCCTTGCTGCTGCCTAACCCTTGCACTGGGCCAAAGGAACGTGGCTGCCATTCAGAGGAGAGACGCTCTCCTGCCCTTCCTCCACGGGTCTTCCTTTTCTCTCTCTTCACCTCTACTTTGACGACGCATCAGATAAGGGGGCTGGAACCTCCATCTTCCATCTGCTTACGCTAGCAGAGTCAGCCCACATGTGCTGCTGTACATCCCGGCGCACAGGAGGACGCGGGGCACACTGTGACCTGCCAGCAGCACCTCTACATCCACGCAGCTGGGACAACTCATCGGCGAGCCACGCGCCGGTCCCTGCCGGCATCACTTCCCTTGCTGCCAACATAAAGGGCAGCTCTGCTTTTTGGGAAAACCAGCCCATGGGGCCAAAGACGGGCAATCAGATACACCTCCGCATGCCTGACCAGAGACTTTTGTCTGCAGCGAGCATTTCAGGTTCACGGCTGCCGTTATTTGCACTGCAGCCAGGTCCAGCAGCCGCCACGGGGGACTGGAGGCCCTCAGAGCGCAGCACTGCACCCAGAGATAACAAAATGACAGTTCCTGCCCCCGGAGCTGGCAATTATCATCATCGCTATTATAACCTGACGAGAGGGGCTGCCAGTTTAAACAGGCTACTGCTTCGACACCAATGCTTCCCACTCCTCGGGCTTAAGAGCGCCGAATATTCAGCAGGTAAACGGCAGAAGTCGCAATCCTCCCATTTGCTGCCACGTCTCGTAGAGCTTTTGAAAAACCACAGCAGCGCATTCGCGGTTGGAGTAAAAGAAATTGGCCTCACGTCATTTTTTAGCAATAAGACAATAAGAGAGCAATAACGTTAAAAACAATTAACACCAAGATGTTGCACTTAATCGCAACTTAAGTCCAAGGAGCTCGGCATGCTTTGCAAATGGCTGTTAACACCACAAAGGCTGTACGGGGAGTGGAAGCGTTGCTGCAGTCCCGCAGGGGCGTTTTCCAGCCGCTTACCTCCGGGTCCTCATTTTCTCGGGGACATGAACACTTCCCAACAAGCACTGGCAAGCACACGCCACCTCCAGCATCTCCAACACCCCGTCTGTGCCCGACCCCCTGCGCTCCCCAAAAAGGGCGCTGGATGCCGTGGTGACAGGCGGCAGCTCCATGTAAGACGTAAAAGTCCTTGAGTCATCACTTTACCTGAACATTGTATCAGAAAACACCCTGTCCGGGGGTAGGCTGGGAGATGGCCGTATATACGGCAGGTCTGAAATTGCCATCAGCTTCACCTCGATCCTTTTCCGATGTCCTTGGCCATCCAGTTAAGATCTGACAGCATTTAAAGATGACAGTGCTTGAGGTAATGGGACAATGCCGTAACAGGATTACAGGAAATGTGAAAGAAAGGACATACGTACGTAATGTCATTTCGGTAATGTCATCTATGAACAGGTTTTGCTGCAATTTTTGCTGACAAAGAAGTCAGTCTCACTTATACAATTCCTTTTAAACTCTGTTATTGCCGTAAATAGTTTACTTCTTCCTGAAAGAAAGCTTTTTAGATGTATCGTCGCAAATATTTTATCCAACTTTCTCGCCGGTCCGAGGCGGGGTATCCTGGGGGAAAAGTGACGCAAACCAGCACGAGCCGGCGAGCGTGGCGAGGCAGCCGGATCGAAGGACTCCTCGCTGCCCTCCCAACCTAGCCGCAGCACCCGGACTTCGTAAGATCCTCCCAATTAATTTCCACCCAGCCATTTCCTCCCTGCGCCCTTTTTCCATCAGTATTCCCTTTCAGTCCCACCGCAGCTGCCCCCGAAACAGCTTCCTCATTGTCCCCCACCAGAAGTGGTGTATGTGTGCCAAGCGACTGACCGCAAACAAAAGCTTGTTTGACCAACGCTTGTTCCGAAACAAAACCCCGGCTGGAGGAGGAAATCCCGCAAAGGAGCGGGGATTGATGCTGGGACAATTTGGAAGGCGAGTCCAGGCGCGCTCGCCCCTGGGGACTCGCATTCTTGCCAGACAATGGTGTCTGGCCTCCTCATTCACCGCCCGCCTCGCACCCCTCCCCAAAAAAATCCCCCCTAAAAGCCATGTTTATTATATAGTCTGATAAGCGGGAGAGATGCCGTTAAATTGAGCCCGCGACCATCTCGCGTGCGCTGTCTGCGGTGTCTCGGGGCTGGAGGGTGGACAATAGAAGAAGCCTCTGAAGGACTTGGGGAAGGGTTTTTGGAGCTAAACTTATTGCTAGGAAATACTGGGATGAATCGATTCCTTCTACGTTGGACGGTGAAAATTAATGGCCAAGGGGGTGGCTGGGAGGTGGAGGTCCCTGCTTCTACCCTTTCTCAGGGAAAATTTACTCATCTTTTCTTTTTCTGAGCAAAATGTTCCTTTCGAACTCCCCAGCCTTGCCTGAGATGACTCCTTCCCCCGAGCCCAGTGAAAGCGGCTGTTATGAAAAAGCTGAGCCTTTGCCCCCCGCACATCTGCCTGCCATTGGCATGTGAAGTTACCGATTAGAGGAAACACCCTCCCTGGGCAGGCAGCCCCCTCCCTCGATAAGTACGGTTGGAAACCACAGGAGTTGCACAGGCCGGCTCGCGTGCCGTACGCTGGCCTGACCATCTTATCCGTTAATAAACAGACGTTCAGGTCTTCGTCGCATTGAGCAACGTTGACATCTGCCCGTTTAGGCAACGCGTTGGGCAGCAGCTGGGTTTGCGGCCGGGCGGCCGGCGGGGTTTGCTGCACGCTCCCCGCAGGCTTTTGTGGGGGCAGAATCCTACCGCCTGTCCGTCTGTCCGCCCAGGCACACGTTACTGCTGGAAGACACTCGTAATAAACACAGATATTTTAAAATTCCTTGCAAAGTCATAATACTCGGCCCTTGAACGGCACTTCCCAGCTCAGTCGTCACCGCGCCGTCCCCAGGAGCGCGCGTCACCACTCCCTGCACCAGGTAGAGATGGAGAAACCAGTCGAAGCAGCTCTAGTCCTTCCCCCTGCACCCACGCTCCGGTCACCGGCTAAGGAGAAGAAAAGCTCTTGCTGTGATTAAAGGCAATTTTCTAAAGCGTATTTACCATTTCGATGCCGAGGCTGCTCACATACACGAATGTTTGGAAGCATATGTATACATTTTTATTTCTACCCCACAGAAGTGCTTCTGCAGATGCTGTAATAAGGTACCTATGGGATATGGGTACGCAGATACAGATTTTGGTAGCGTTCACAGAGTACCAAGGAGTACAGCCCCAACCCTGGGGCAAACTGCTGGTCCCTCGCTTTTGGGGCAGGATGAGGCCCCTCTGGACTCTGTCTACCTGCCAGTTTTGCTGCTGTCTGAGCTTCCAGCTCTACAGAGATCCCACCACCACCGTGCTTCCCCAGGGCCAGACTTGGAGGACACTGAAACAGGAGCCGAGGGGTAGGACCCGTCCCCTTGCAGCAGCTCTGGTGGCACCTGCAGCTCCCTGCCCACTTCAGTAGGAGATGGGGGTGATCAGGATCAGACCCGTGCGGGTTGTAACCAGCTGCAGGGCTACAAACACAGCTGATGTGCATGTGCCTTGTGCTGTACAACCCACAGCTTTAAGCAGTTTTAAGCACTTACTTTCCCATCTTTTCTAAAGCTGAGCTTTTAAAACTCCGCCAAATCGATGTTTCCCTACAGTCACCACTTCTGCCACTCAAGATAAAGACGTCCCACGCCACTACGCTCATCCAGAGAGGGACAGAGCTACTGTGGAGGAAATAGCAAAGGGAACAGCTGACCGCGTCAAAACCTGCCTGCTCCAGCTACGCTGCCCATGAGACGCCAAACAAAATGCTTCTGGCCAACAGAACTACACTATACATTGAGCAATACGCTACATAGAGTTTTTGATTTTGTGAAATTAATAACGCCGCCTTAAACTTGCCCTTAGCGCTTACTGTTTCCGTCTGTGTGCTCTGAAGCCGGGATGCTGAAGTCGCAGAGCACATCCCTGCTGGAAGCTAGAAGAGGCTGCCAGGGAAACACGTGCGGCCCTCCCGAGCCAATTAAGCATTTTTAAACGCAACCCCACTACTTCCAGAAAACGAGGCCTAATCATCCTTGTCCCAGCAAAGCCCTTCACAGCACAGCACTGCCCCACAACAGCTCCAGTAACTCTGCACAGAGGGAGGGGAACTACCCCATCCCATCCGTTGCAGCCAGGCACGGCAACAATCCACATCTCATGGTCAAATGAGATGATTTTGACACAACGTGTGCAGTCGAAATTTCAGGAATGGGGCTATTCCTGCTAGAACATGGTCAGAAAAACAGGGTTAATGCCCACGTTATCTGGCTAACCACATTGCTGCGCTGCGCATGGTCCGTCCAGCGATACTGGCCGGTTGGGCGAGCAGGGATGCTGCGGTGCCGGGTGCTGCAGGAGCAGGGTCAAGGCAGCAGTCCCACCAAATTAACCAGCCACCATGGAAAACCTGGCTTTATTCCTTACCAGGAGCATCAGGAGGCAATTTCCCTTTCCCTGACTCACTCGATCCTTTTCTTGCGTGCGTCTCATCTGTGCAAGGCAGCGCGCTTGCGGGAGCAGAGGGGATGGGGATGCGGACGGAACAGCCTCGCGGCTCTGCTCTCGCTGCACGGCAACGGGTCCCAGGCTGCTGCAGAGGACAGGCGCTGCTCTCCGCTACCTAACCTAAAAGGCTGCTGGAGCACCGGCCGCTGAATCTGACATCTCGGACGCTGCTCCAGGAGGCCAGAGCCAAGGCATGCATGACTCATTTATAAATTATAAACCATGTTTGGGGGTTTTTTAATATAAATACTGTTAGGCAGAAATTCCACAGCAATTTGCTTTGTTTCTTTGATCATGGGATTACTACTCTTCTTTCCCTGGGGAAAAAAATGCCCTAAAAACAAACAAATGGTGCACTGGAAGTAAAGAGCCCACTCCTTTGAAACCTCTGGAGATACACTCACAGCTGTTGGAAGACACACACTCACTCCTAAAAAACAAAACTACCCTGAGCTGTGACGCTGAAGGACACCAGGAGGCCCGCAGCAGCCCCGGACTCCGGTTTCACAACCTTGCAAACGTTTTCCAAGCTCCTAATCTTACAAGTAAGTGTGCAACAGGACACGCAACCGCTATCAGCATGTGAAAACATGGGGCTTTCTCTGCCAGGGCTGGGGCAGCTGCTGATGTGCTCCGACTCCGCTTTGGGACAGCCGCTTCTTTCCACTGACGGCGTTCGATCTCTTCAAATAACGTTTGTGAAGCCTTCAGCCTTCCCTACCACTGACTCAAACTCTTGTTGGTTTTGTAGATCTGGAATAATCCCTTTGGCCTCACAGCAGCAAGCGGTGTGAACCTTGCCAGCGTATATTTGATCTGAAGTGGGACTGAAGTCCCATTTTCAAATTTTATCCCGGAGTGCCAGTAGGATCCCGCAATCCCATGGCTCCAAGAAAGCTTTAAGAAAAACCACAGATGCGGTGAGAATCACTATCAAACCATACATGTCAGCAACGCCGGGCTACCTACCTATGCGGATATTTGGACTAACTTCCAGCAGAAAAGGCACAAGCTGACTTCTCTTCTACATCTAGTCCAAATCCATTTATACCTGGCTCTGCACCACACCTGCACATAAGCCACCACGGCCTCCTAATCTCTCCTTTTGGGTGACAACTGTCATTTTCCTATACAGCGACGTTCGGTTGATAGGAAGCCTCCCACAGTCGGCTGCAGACTTGGGCTCAGACTCTCTGAGAGTGACCCAAGGGAGGAGCGGCATGTCAGGATAAGGTGAGAATTTGCAGCCTGGCATTAAAACATGGCTCTCAAATGCAGGGGGTTACCTCTCCACCCCCCCTTTGCAGGTGGCCCGGAGCTTGTTCAAGCCCACAATCTCACTCCGCGGCTGCTCTGAGTCAGCCCCGTGCCACGTGGTTGCATAAATTCAGTGCTAAGCCTGAACTAATATAGCCAGCCTCTCCACGGGGCTTATCAGCTCGGGCTGGGTGCTGCACGGGCTCAGCACCTACCCTGCTCCCGGCTGGGCGATGGCGCGGGTCCAGCCAGCTCTGAGCACGAGCAGAGCTCGCTCGCGTCCGCTGGCAAAATGTATGCAAGCCGTAAGAAGTACGCCTCGGAAACCCTGGAAATCTGACAGCTTTTTGTGTTGTAATAATGCAATTCAAAAGACTATCGGGATTGTATAAATATTTGTACAGACACTTATCGCTGTAGCAGCCAGATACTCGGTCCCCCTGAATCAGCTGATCTGCTTCAAGTCCTCGCCTCCGTTTGCAGAAGTCTGCTAACCAAAACCGTGCAACCCCAACGTAACCATCTACATAGCGAAACATAAAGCCTCTGTTTATATAAATAGTCTCCATCCTCCACCCTCCCTACTTGCTGGGCGGCTGTCAGCAAAATAAAATAAAAAGTGGGATCGGATTCCCAGCCCACTAAAAGAACCCGAGCAGGATGTACGTTTTAGCCAAGGAATTAATTAATTATTATTAACGCAATGAATGCTCGCTAGGAAACGTTTGTACTTTGCCATTGTAATTAAATATTCTCACTCAAGCAGCTCTCCGCCTTCAGAAATTAGTATTGCATTTTATAGTCTGGGGTTTTTTTTAATAAGAAAATACTTTCACACTGAATTTTTCATTTTCCGCTGGCAAGGAAAGGCAGGAGAAAGTCTCTTAATATTCATGCCCATTTTCCTTTCTAAACAATTACAAATACTTTTTTACAGTAGCACATACAGTTTTCATAATGAAAAGTCCTCTGTCATTTTTGCTCCAGTACAAGCTCGATCTTGACGAATAAAGCAGGTCCCATCGCCCTTCCCCGTGCGAGCAGGTGCCTCGCTCTGCACTTAACGCTGCGGCTATTTCCGTCCCCGTGAGCTAAACCGCCAGTTTCTTGATGAGTCGGTACCTACGCGAGGCATCTCTCATCCAAATCAATGGGAAAAGTCGTTCAAGGAAGGACTGGCTCACAGCACAAGGACTCCAACACCTTACGCTAACGAAGGACCAGATTCTAATCCCTCTACTCGAGGTCCATTCGCTTCAGCCCGTTGCTTACAAAAAAAGGGCAGCGGAATCCAGCCCTCCGTCTCTCCGAAATGGGGCAGAGACACATAGGATTATTACTAATTTGGAAAGAAAGCACTTGACACATAACGTAATTCCACTGCTAGATTTTATCACTTTTTACTCACAATGAGCGAATACCAGGGGAATCACGGAGCAGAGGGCTTCTCACCCGCTCAGAAGGAAACCGGACCCAGCTCCTACCTGCCAGAGCCACCGCTGGAGCCACACAGCCCCAGCTCCCCACCTGGGGAATTAACCACCAGACCAGGTGAGCTTCACCTGCCTCACCCTTCCCGGAAAATAAAAACGCTCTGCAGCTCAGGTTCAAGGATTTCATTTTAATCTTCTCTTTACCCTCAGACGGACGCGCGCAATCGCTCCGTTTTGCCATCCCCAGCCATCACTGATTTAGCTAATGCTCCGTTCCAGCAGGAAACATCTTAACTCTGAAGATCTGATGATTGCCCCAGCAATCAGTTGTTCAAATAGTTGAAAATTAAGACTATTGCACACAAAGTAAATTAAGTAATTTTCTACCCTCCTAGGGTCTCCCAAGTCTATCAGATTTCCCACGACTGGTATGTCACGCTGCCTCATTACTGTAAAGAAAATACAGCTCCGTGAGTCCTTTAAGTGGACTACCCTCAAAGACTCAGGGAAGGAAAAAAAAAAGATCTTCACAAACACAGATCCCACTGCAAACGAAAGGAAGAGCAGAAGAGGATCGGCAGAACGCGTTTAACTGCTCCCGTGCTCAACTCTCATGCCTTAGGCTGCATAAACCTCTGCAAACCCCAGAAAGGGTGTATGCAGCCGTTCTCTATGACACCAACTTTGTTGACGGCGATGGTTTTGTTTGCAAGGATGCCAGCAGAATCAGGGGCGAAGGAAGATGCCCTCCAACGTAAAAAGACTGCAATCTTAACCTAAAGCAGGTACCACTTCAGCATCCTTAATAGAGCAGTCCTACCTCTCGGTCTCCTTCCTAGAATAAGTAAGCAAGGCAGCTTTTAGGCCGTGACTGATCATTTTTAAATAAGTGTTTTGAACTCAGCCTGCAAACATTCCTACCTCAATGCTTTGGGATGCTCTGTTAGCTTTAGCCATTAAAACAAGCCTCGAGTGCGGGGACGGTGCTGCGCCGCTTCCCGTCGCTCCCTGGATCCCTTCCACCCCGGCTGCGGCATCTCAGGGAGGTTTTGTTCCCGAGCCCAAACAAGCTGGAATCATTCCCAAGCATTTGGAAACCTTGAGCCGAGCAATAAGCACTCGGCATTATGGTAATCACCTGGTGGTGGCCGCTGTAACTTCAGTTTTACACTGAGACTTTCATTGAAACTCTTCTGGTTTTGGACTATTTTTTCTTTGCAGCAGAAACTCTCCCTGGTTGGTCTCAGGCCAGAGGTTAGCTTTTGTAAGATAAAAAAAAAAATAAATCAGTCACTTATTTTCAGCTAAAAAGAGAGGGGATGGGAAAACCCCACTGACAAGAGCTTTTTAAGACAGTTAGTCACAAGTTACCAAACGAGGGGACAAACAGCCGCCCCACGTTTGCATGCAAATCAGGCCCTCAAAGAACCGGCACTTTACAGATTGGTGGGGAAAGCAAGAGGAAAAGAAAGCAAATGCTATTAACAGAGTTAAATATTTTTGTACGTGTTTCAAAGCATGTCCAGTAATCACTTTGCACTGTGTTTCTTCAGCAGAAGCTGGCCCATGAGGCCGGGCCCCACCACAGAGGTCCATCAGGACACACAGGGAACCCACCTTTAATCTGAAAGATGGAGAAGAAACCGCAGTTCTTGGGTTCTTCCATCCTGCAGGCTTTCTAGAAAGTCTGACTTTCCAAAAACACCACCTACAACCGCCTCAAATGCCAGGTTCACTGGGGGCACCTCGACTTGAGAACCCATGTTTCCACATTACTTGTCCTTTGGCATGGGGCTGGAAGAGCGTGTCAGCCCTTCAAGACCAGGGGGAAACAAGAGGCGTAGTATAGGTGACGAGGCAAAAACTGCCAGAGCTTGAGGCAGAAGCAGGCACCCACCACCCAAACGGTGAGGCCAGTCACCGGGAACTGTGCCAAGGCTCCTAGGGACTCCTCTCACACACCTCTTTACTTACAAATTCCTCTGGTTTGTGCAAGCATGGACTGTGGCATCCCCTTCTGCTCCTCCAGGCTCTGTCTGTACTCGCGTCTCGCCTCAGTTCCAGCCATTAGTGAAGTCACACTCACTAAAACCTCTCGCACAGGCATGGAAATCTCCTGCCTGGATCAGGAAGCTTCACCTAGTCTCCACAACCAGAAAAATCCCTTCCTTTCATCCGTGCGGGTGTTTTGCATTAGCACAGGAGCACCACTGGCTGTATCTATATCAGCATTTTCACCTGGAGGAGATGCCTCGGTTGGCCCCACTTGCCCCGTTTGGGTTCAGTGCAGCGAAGAGTTTGTATGCATTTTTATCAGGTGCTTTGCAAGGGAAACTAAGCGGAAAGCTTCACCCCGGAGCGTGCCAGACACGCTCCAAGCCCCGCTGCAGGCACAGGAGCCCAAAGCAGCGACGGGTCCTGCAGGCAGTCTCGGACGAGTTTGGCAGGGACATTTGGCTCGGGCCACCAGAGCACAGCGAGGCCAGGGTAGAGCTCCCAAAGACAGCGTCTGGGACCTGATCCCAGGTGTACAAAAGGCCGCAGGATGAAACCTGGGTCCAAGCAAAGCCCGAGTAGAAAAGCTACACGCTGGAGAAAGCGATGAGTCAGACTGGGTAGAAGACCATGCCTACTCCTCAGCCATCTGCTAAAGCCTTGGCTCGGTCAGACAAGGTCTGTGGCGACCTGGGTCTGCAGTTATTCGTGCTGCCCCCAGGCCCCTGCCTCAGCCATGCCTTGTCTGGGGACAAATGTTTGAAGAGACCATCTACTCAGCAAAGGTGTAATTTGGGGAAAAACCCCACATCTCAGCTGACCATCCCAACCCAGATAAGCACCGGGGAGAGGCTACGAGTCCCCACACACAAGTATATGTACAAAACAGATGGAAACACCCCAGTGCTGAGCCCAATGCATTTTTCCTGCCTTGTTTGCAATATAAGAGCCTAAGAAATGCCAGGGGCTGCTCACCACCAGCTTATTTCCGAACACTTCCCACTGCCTGGATGTTTAGGTCGGGCATATCCCCCCTCTTCCTCCTCCATCCTTCCTAGCACGCAGGCACCCAAAAGGAGATCGCCCACCGTGGCACAAGAATGTTGCACAAGCTGTGACTTTCCTCTGGTTACCTCTTATCTGTCCCTGAGCCGCGATAAAAATCAACCTATGACCTCCTGCTCCTTTTATTTATATTACTTTTTTCTTTTGAAACTAGACTCGCTCAGCTCTCTGGATCCTAAAAGGGCACTGCAAAGAGCCCAGCCTCGCTCCCGCTAGAAATGCCGGGATTTTAATATTTTGCTTGGAAACGGGTGTGTGCAGAAGCCATTGGTGTAAGCAAAACCAAACAGCGCCAGAGCAGTTTCTCCCGTCCTTTCCTAACCAAGCCTGCTATTCTTGGGCACCGTCAAACTGAGGAATTTTCCCTCTCCCTCTCCTGACAATACATTATTTGAAAATGTTTACGCTGAGGATTAAATCCCCATCCGGGCTGGAGAGCGTGGTTCATTCACAGCTTCTGCTCTTCGGTGGTGCTTCCTCCAAACTGGCTTCGAAGGCTGTTTTGCAGCTCCCCGGCCGGGGAAGGCAGCCCACGGCCAGAGCCCGCGGGTACAATCCGGTACAGCAGCTGGCAAGCTTGGGAAACCGCTCGGTGCACGACCAAGAGGGCTCGGTTTCAGCCGGACAAACATTTTCTCCGCGTTGGCTAACGTACGAGACTCTGCCCTCCTGCAAAGCGCCGGCTCACCCCTTATCTCTCCATCAAGACTCGTACGGGCGGTTGTTTTTCCGACCCCAGCGTACCGGATCGGGCCGCGCGGCCGCTCAACCAGGTAACTCCCCGCGAGCTCCCGCTACGGGAAGGGGCACCCGCAGAGGTTCACGCCAGCAGCCGGGACGGTGCCCAAACCCAAAGCGACTGCAAGCACAGGTGCTTCGGTACTCGTGGTGAAGCACCCCATTTCTCCCTCAAAAACACTCGACGGAGTTTCATTTCCCCGCCAGCAGGCTCGAATAACATTGTAAATGCCAAGATTTATATGCAGACACTTATAAATGTATTCCATTATAGCCTTTGCAAAACTACATTTCAACCTAAACATTCAATTAATGTAATTAAATTGCTACCTGGCGGTATTATCTAATTTAACTTCGGATCTGTGCTATTGAAAAGCATGTGTCTTTTAGCACTCCGACTGGCAAGACATGTGATAAACAGACCTATAAACATGTTGGCTCAACCGAGCTGTTTAAAAATAAATTAGCAAACTATAAAAATAAACAGTAACATACATATGTACTCAATTATGAACTAAGTCTAATTTTTGTTCTGAAATACTGTCTTTGACCTTAGTCATAAACAAGCACTATTAAAAAAACATAATATCTCAACAGACAGAAGGGCAGGGATTAAACGCTCATCAAGCACGGCAGAATGCAAAATAAGGGATGAAAAGAAAGAAGAAAAGAAAGAAAAAGGGGGGAAAAAAGCTCACCCTTTATTAAATGCAGCAACCTATACCCACCGCAAGCATTTATGTTGATTAAAGCTGCTTAGATTTGAGCCGAAAAAGTTAAAACCTAGTGAAGTACATATGGTTTAAAAACCTTGTAAGGTCTAGGGGATGGAAAATATCATTTTAGCTTGCGGTGTGGCTTTGGGAGGGAGGGTGCCGCGGGACCCACGGAGCCGCCCGCGGCCCTCGGCTGCCCAGGTACAAACCCTGCTACCACCTTGCAAGAACTCAGCCATCTGAAAACACATGGCAGAAAGGGGGGAACCGTCCTCACGCCGGCCACACCAGAGCGGAGGGGGGAAAACAAATAAACATACTTTTTGAAGACCGTAGAGCAGCGGCCAGGCCATGTTTTTGCCATTAATGTAGCGCTTCCGTAAGAAAAGAGAGCACCACGCTACGACTGCCAGCACTGTTGTATTTTCTCCAGGAAGGAAGGCAGAAAGGATGAAAAGTTGACGCACAAAAGGCACATTTTGCACCCGGGGCAGAGATTTTCAAGGCTTTCAGGCTACACGGGGGGCACCGATGTCCCTCCCCATAGCCAGACCCACAGCCTCATGCACACCCACGAGTAAAACCTCACAAGAAACCCCAAATCACCAACAAAAGTAGTTGAGCAATCAATCGCTAAGCGCTTCTTCATCACGAAGAACCAACCTAAAACACCGACTGATGGAGGGGCTGTCTCCCCAAAAAAACCTTGTATAAATAAAAAATAGGAGGCAACTCGTGTTCATCGACACACAGGCTTGAAAACAGGCAGAGAGAGGCGGGTGGAAGAAAGGCTTCGCCCCATGCCGGCTCCTCGCCAGCGGTGAGACACGTAGACCCAGCCGCGCAGTCAATAACGAGGCAGGGTCTGACATTTCCACGAACAAGAAGGGCTGCCAGTTGCTGAGACACAAACAAAACATCCACAAGGCACGTTTTTCAAGGGGTACAAGAAGAAGAGTCCGTAGGAGCCGGCAACGGCACATGTCTTTTTTTCCCCGAGGACCTCCACATCGGCAGAAGCGGGATGCCGGAGAGCTCCACGCGATGGGGGAAGCCCCAACGGGATGGGAAAAGAGGGTGGAAATAGAGACGGGTCTTGGGGTTATTTGGGGAGACCATGCAGCTTAAGCAGCGCGGGAGCCACTTCCAGCCGTCGCAGCTGGCACGTGCCGCTGCTTGGCGGGGAGCGGCGATGGCCTCTCCTCCACAGTCCTCGGCAGTATTAACAAACCCAAAAGGATCTTCCTTAATTTCTGGTGCAAATATTTGCCGGTTCCCCCCGCTTCCCCCCTCCCATTTTTTTCTTTTTTGTTTTAATTCTGCAAATAAATGTCTACCATTCCCTTAAGCAACTGCTGGATGCTGCCGCTCGGGAGTGACCATCAATGATCAGTCAAACAGCAACCAGCAAAGCATCGGTGCAACTGGGAGCTGAGCTCAGTGCTGTGACTTTTCCATGATTTGGCAGCAGGAACATCTCATGCACCTGGACTGACTGGCACCTCCCTGGATGTTACACTCACTTTTTGTTCCCCACCACAGCTATCCCTCACCCTTCTTTCAGAGTCAGGTATCTCTCACACGTTATAACAGGAAAATAAGAGTAATAACAGGTCCTGTCCAGACAACCTGCTCCTTTCCTCTTTCTCTGGGAAAAGAAACTTGAAACCCAGCCCTGTCCCAAGGCCACCTCCCCAGCCCAGAGCTTACCCTGACCAAGACGACATCCTCCCTGACAAGTGACGACAATAAAAAAATGCAATTAAAGCAACACGCCAGTTTGAAAATGAATGCCATTTTCTGCCCATCCTCCCCGCTCTGTTACCAATAAAACACTTAAAGACACTATTCATGCAGACATAAAGTGCTAATGGCTACCTGTTAACATGTTTCATCATGCTAATATTTTTGCTCTGATTCTGACAGTTCCCTTTTTGTTATTTTAAGGTAAGGGAGCGCTAATCTGGGTTGGACCTGAACGCTGCAAGAATTACAATCTACATAAGCTGCACAATTAATGACACCATCTCCTTCCACTCTGCACCATTTCACAGACACAATCTTCTCGCAGCCAAGCTCTTTTCCAGGCTATAAGGAGTTGGAAGTGCAGGAGCACAGAAGGAGCCTGGGAAGATGGTAAGATGTTACTGAAAAGTACCGTGAATTCTTGCCCAAGCCCCGTGCGTTTGAGGGCCAACAGGAGGCGAGAGAGTAATATGAATGACAAAATCCAACATACTCGAAAAGTCACTTTTAATGGCTTGAGGAGAAACATTGCGTGGCCATTCCCGTCTGACTTCAGGGATGAGTCTTCAGGGCTAGAACATCCGCTGGTGCAAATTGCCCAGGCCGGTCCCACCTGATTTACACCAAGGGTTGCCCTAGGTGTGACTACAGATCATTCACTGGCTCTTCTGGATGGGGAAAGAATGAAACTCCTCGAGTAACATCTTAGCAGTCGCTGGCTCCAGCTGGACGTCTGCACAGGTACGCACTGCTCGACATCTTCCACACTCAAAAATGCATTGGGCACATCTCTGCACTGCCTTAAGTAAGCGTAAATTTAGAATACTCCTACTGACATCCACCAAGTTACACCAGGTGAAAACTCGTGTGGAAGAAGAGCCTGGTCCTCTGTGACTACCAACAGCGTTAGCGTTGGTCAGAGCCGTGATCTGATTTTCCATGGAGCAGGAGAAGAACAGCAGCTCTTTGGTCTCCAGAGCTGTCGCAGCTCTGCAGAGATACCCCGCGGCTTTGAGCGTACACACAGGGACGTTTCCTTTCCCCAGCTTCGCAATTGTTTATTATAACAAATTAAGAGC
Organism: Phoenicopterus ruber ruber; assembly: GCA_009819775.1. Taxonomy (NCBI): domain Eukaryota; kingdom Metazoa; phylum Chordata; class Aves; order Phoenicopteriformes; family Phoenicopteridae; genus Phoenicopterus; species Phoenicopterus ruber. Next base: position 4,133,984 of record CM020217.1, read on the forward strand.
GCTAACAAGTCTTACTGGAGCCCATTGCAGGGAGGTTAAGAAACAGGACTTATCTGATGCAATAGTCAATGTAACGCAACCTCCCAAGCCCCAGTTCAGGCAAAATATATGCAAGTAACCAGAGGGGATGGGCATAGCTTTGAGGGAGATTCGGGGATGCTCTAGTCCAACTTGTGATGCCAACGTGGCAAGACAAGAGAGCACAGCAGAGGACAGGTAATTCCCTGCCTGCTTCATATCTTCTGTTCCTTCCAAGGGCTCCCGCTCTGGCCAGGCCAGAAAGAGAACACTGGTTCAGGTGGACCTCTGGTCTGACCCAACAAGGCTAGTTTTATTTTTTTTTTTATGAAAAATATTGCTCTACAGTACAAGTAGGTGAGGGACGCCTTTATTTGCTGCGCTGAAACATAAACACGGGCAGGTTCACCACCTATGCCTTGTCATTTGATTGCCACTGCTGCAAGGGCAGCGTCACCATGAGTCGAGATTGCCTCATCTGCAGACCCCATAGGTCCAAGCAGTGCTGCACGCCCCAGTGGTGAGTGGCCAGTGTATCAGACGGCAACTGCTCCTCCAGCACAGGTAGAGACATGGAGCAAGGCAGGTCGATGTCTGATGGGTTTTCCCTCCCTTGGGGTCACTCCTGCCCAGCACACACTGCAGTCCTCCATCCTCTGCAAAGCTCCAGCACCACTGTGCTTCGCCTGCAAACGGGTTTTTGGCGCTTTGCTTGCAGTTGCTGGCTCCTCCAGCTCCAAGGAGGACCTAAATGTGCACTGAGCAGAGGGGCCTGACTGGGAAAATAAACCCCCACGTTTCTAAGGTTGCGCCCACGCTGACGCGAGCCCGGCTACCGCTACGACCGGCCGGGGCATCTCAACGACGCTACCTGGAGGTTCATCCTCTCGCGGCAACTCACCCGAGATCCCAGGACGCTGACCGTGACAGGCGAGCGCAGCTCCCTGAGGGAGTCATTAGCCAGAGGGTGTTTACTTATGGCAAGTCCCCGCGTTGAGCCCCGAGCCTCGCCGCACCCACCAGGTGAGAGGGATGGGAGGGCAGCGTGCCCGCACGAGGAGGCTTCCACCGCAAACCGGGTTGGGAGGCACGAAAGGCGGGAGAGCAGATAGCATTTTCGAGGGAGTATGAGATAAGAGGAGGTGGAGTTTCCCGATAAAGAGGATTTCCCTGCTCAAATATCAAAGGATTCACACTAAGAAAAGGGGGGAGAAGGGGAATTACATCAGTCTGAGGCACACTTTCTCTTTTAAACTCTGACCTTCTATTGTCTGTCTTCTTGACTAGGATTTAAAGGGCCTTTGTTGGGCTGTGTTACATGGTGTGATCTAGAAAGCCGTCACAGACGAGGCACCGTAGGCTTTCGGCTGCGCCGACGCTCGGGCTCCCCCCTTGCCTACACTGGACTTTCAGAAGGCGTTGAGCCAGCTCAGATAAGTCAGCACTTTCTATCAACACCCTTTCGAAGCCAAGCCGTGGCGCGCCCTCCCAGCACCCCGCTGCTATGCCTCTTCCGCACGGCCAACACGGGCCGGTGGAGCCAGGCTTCACGCCGGTGGAGATCCCGGCATGAGGCAGGTTGCTCCATCACGCAGGCCCGCTCTCTCCTCCCCCCAAGTCCTCTCCAGGCTCTCCCGACAGCGTCCTTCCCATCCCAAACACAAACAAATGGGTGAAGAGCAGGTGGCGGAAGTGTAACAGATGCCTAAAATGGTTTAGAGTGATCTACGAGCATCTTTTGGTTATAATGCTCCATTAATGTGACATTTATGTGGGGTAATATAATACCGCTCACTTACAAGCACCTACGCCAGCCAGTTAGGTTTGCCTGCGTGCGATGGATGAAGCAGATAACCCGGGAGGGTTTCGGCATGGCCAGCGACCCTACAGACAAGGTTATGGGCAGCCTGTGCATAGGGGACAGGAGATGCCAGTGCTCGAAGGGGATGTGCCGGCTACCACGGCCGCTATCCCAGAGGGAGCGGAGGGCAGGGGACGTTAGGCAGGGAGAAGACGGAGCAACGCCTCAGGAGGCAGAACTAGAGAGAGACGCAAATGGGAAACACCTTGGCTCGAACCTACGGAGCTGAATAGCCCCTCTCTGCAGAGCGGGAAACACGATACCGAGGAGGGTTTGACCCAGTCCCGAAGGCGCAGCCTTGCTGTCATCTCCAAGTGAGCTGCAGCATAGTTCGAGCATCCGTCTGATTTTATAGCAGCCAGTGTTACACTTTGCAGCTAAATGCACCTTTAATGTCACACAGGCCTAATAAGGGCTCCCGTTTCGCTACCCTGATTTATAAACATTGCTGCAATGGGCTAGAGAAGGGACTGCCTCGCAACCGCAAGCTTTCGTTATTCCCCGCAAATGACTCGTTTGCAGCTTGTGAACTGCCTAATTTATTTTGCCCCTACATTTTGGTCATTCATCTAGTCTCTTCGTAATAGTGCTCCAAACGCTGACACTTTGGGAAACGTCTAAAATGCTGTAACCCTTACACAGCCCTGCAGAGGTGAAAGGACCAAGGGCAACCGCTGAATCTTTCCAGAACAAGAGAGGGATCATCTATCTCCTCCTCCCTCCTCCCCACCCACCACTCCACCACGGGCACTGTTCTCATCTCAGTGTATTTGAGTAAAACACAAAGCGAGCCGAGATGCAGCCATCTCAGCATCTCTGGATGTCGAAGTCATCATGTGACAGCCGCAGCCTGTACCTGGTGACCTGGGAGGTCCCCTCGGGGCATTTGCTCCTACACCTTTACCCGTAAGAGAAAGCACCTGAGAAATCAAGAGGCTGGTTGAATTCAGGCTGTGGCAATGCCATCCGGAGAGGAGGGGGGAAAAAACAAATTGGCACGTACAACATCTCCAGCAAATGGGGAAGGAATGAAATCAGAATTTGGAGCCTGATCCAAAACCCAAGTCAACAGAAAGAGTTTGGTGGATTTTGGCACCATGTTTCATTATTTAAGCGCACGCTGGTTTGAAAGTGAACAACCAAAGGCATTTGACTTTGCACGCCTAGCGAATGCCGTTGGTAGGTTTCAGCATTTAGGAATAAATGCAAGTAGTATCGCAGGGTGCTACCACTAGCCTTTCACTAGATGCCTAGAAATCCAGAAGAGGCACCTAGTGTCACAAGGAAAAAGCTGAGGACATAGAAAGCATCACCAAAGGACAGGCAGAACAAACACCGACCAAACTCCTACCAACAGATTAAATTCATGTCACCATATTTTACCCACATTTTGTGTTTTTGTACTACTCGGGTACCTTGAAATATGTGCACGCAACCAGAGCCACGACACCAGACCTTTAAAGACGTGAGAGCTGCAGATTAAGAACATGTTGGAACGCTTACCGTGTCCAGTGCCAAAAATGTGTCTCTAACCTGTAGGAAGAAATGGGTGTGGAGCTGCTCATAGAAAGATCATTGCACTCACATGGCAGGGTACAAGGTCCTCCTCTTTGTTTCTCCCTTGTGAGAAAAACAGCGACTAAAAGATGACCGAGGAGCTGTTTTGCCACCCCAAATTTTTACAAAACTACACGCAGTCAGACAGGAAAACAAGGTGGGAATCAGAGAAATCCCATGTGATTTGTGGAGACTAAAGCCACTTTGCCATGGACCGATACGAATCGCTGATCTCGGTGCTCGGCAGAGCATGGCGCTTGCCGCGTCTTTTTGGAGACTTCAGTCACCTCCTGTGTGGCACTGAATCGCTGCGAGTAGATACAAAAACATACGCAAAGCCTAAAAGTATTTCATTGGAATTGAAGCTCAATTTACAGCTCCCTAGACTCAAGGGTGTGTTTGAGCAGCCCTTTGTTGCAGGGTTTTGTCAAGGTATGTTCTGACTTGTCCCCTGCATGGTTGTGCAGTAATTCTTGATACTGATAGTCAATTACTTTGTTCACGTCACTCAAACACCGACTTTTTTTTTTTCCCTTTTTCCCCTTCTCAGCGTGGCTAATCCGGAAAAGACAACACACAGCTAAACCACTGCTTCAAAAGGCGTCAGCATTAAGTCCCGGACGGCCCCGTCTGGAGTCCGCAGCATTCCCCTCCTGCCCTGCCGGGCACCTTCCCCTTTGCTGACACAGGTGGGAGAGCAACCTGCGGCGCAAAGAGCTCTCCTTATCTCTCCCAAAAATCCGACCGGGTCCAGACTCCGCAACTTCCTTCCCAACGGGATAAGCACTTACCCAGGTAATCTCATTACAGCCATTGTTCTCTGAAGGTTAATAAACACTTACCGGGATGAGTAAAGGCTCCACAATTTGACCCCACCGCAGCAGAAATGATTGCTTAGGGCCAAATTTTCATTCTCTTATTATGCTGAACACCGTATTCCTCTGCTAGCAGAGCAGCGTTAGCACCAAAATAAATGTGAATGCTTGCAAATAAGGTGTTGGCCTCACTTCTGCCTCAAGTTTTTATGTTACCATCATCGTGATAGCTCTGAAAATTAGCAGATGCTGCCAGTTCCCTCAAATACGTTACTAAATTATTCTGAAAACAACAGCAAAACCAAATTATACAAAGAATAAAATTCAAGGAGATGCCTTTCTCTCTAATTTCAACATGTAGAAGAAAATAATTACAGGTTTTTGTTAATTTAAGGAAACGCTTCACTTTTTCTCCCATCAGACATGAGGTGTGAATTATGCAAACACGATTCAAATTTGACTGGGTTATTTACATATGGCAGCCCCGACGACTAATGTAAATTTGAGAGTTATGGAATCAAAAACCACGTTTCCAAGAGCTTCTTAGAAAGAGTAACAGCCATCAGCCTCCCCAAAGCCAAGCCACACAGCTCCGCGGCAGACACATAGGACACTGGGGACATCCCCATTGAGACGGAGAGCGGCACGGTCAGCACTCAGTAAAATCCTCCTCCTAAATCCCAGCCTGGCAAAATACCACGGCCAAGGAGGGCTTTCCATACCAACAACATACATTTCAAAGCACAGCTACCATTGGTCAGCCGGGATGATTAAAACACATTATCCACTTGTTGCAAAACTCCTATTGGCAAAACGTATAGGTGAGGTATACCTATAGATGTGCCCAGAAATCCATACAAGACCTCAGACCTGCGCAGGGCAGTTGATCTTGCCACAACACTAAACAAAACCCTAAATAAGACAAGGCGAGCGGGTAACTATTTTTGAACAGAGGCTGTCAAACCGTTGCGCAGCCATTAATAATTTAAACCTAACCCACTTTGTAGGAGGTCCATATCATAATTAGCGCAAGACATAAAACAGATTTTCCATTTGGTTTCCAAACAGAAAATTCAGAGGGAAAAACTGCACGGAAATGAAATACAAGATGTCTAGATTTTGGTTCAGTAACCAGAAGTTTTCTGAATTTCTCTTCTTTTTTGCCGGCCAAAGCTGCACCTGCATTTGCCCAAACACACTTTCCAGCAAGTATATTACCCGCCCAAAAAAGGTTCTCATTTTTCAGATGAACACACTACCACAGGCTGAAATTAAGAGACCGAATCCTACCCCTGCAACTAAACAAACACCACAGCAAATTATTTGTGACTCTCCCAAAATCCCCCAGGCAATGAGGGAAAGTGCCAGGATCAAAACTTGGCCAGACTCTCTGCACGTCCCTGTGGGCTGCTCAAGGAGGTCTTCAACTTGCCAGGGGCTGCAAGGGGCAACCAGCCTCTCGTGCCGAGGCTTGCACGGCACCTGCATCACAGCTCCATCCCTTCTCCCACCACCGTCCCAACCTCATATCAAAAGGTGGTGAATTTAACGTGATAATCAGAGCTGTCTGGCTCAAACTCAAGAGCAGGGCTGGGCAGAGAAACCGAAGAGGTGTTTCCACTTTGCCCTTTGCCCATGAAAACCTTGGCTCCAGAGCCTCCAAGACCATACCTCCTTCCACAGGTGTACAGGCGCCCATACAGCACCTGTGCGTGCTCCTCTGAAACGCAGCCTGCACACAAACCACAGCTGGAGAGACTCTCCCATGCCGGGAGGCAATTAAATGGGAAGGACGGTGACGAACGGGGTGCAGGATTCAAGGGGAAGCAGGCCAGCCTGCTGGAGCTGCATGCCAGCCGATACCGAGATATACAGGAAAAACGATGTTTGCTTATGCCAGTCATTGAACCCAAAGCCGTAAGAAAAGATGCCAATAAATTCAAGAGGGGGACTGCGTTTCAATTCAGCAATTACCTTTCGTAACATCTGCTTTCTCCTTCTAGTTCCACCCAGCTTGACTCAACACAACGTGTGGAGCGGCTGTTCCCACCAGCCTTGCTCTCCTGCCCCACGAAGCCCCCCACCTCAGGTTTTTGGGGCGATGACTGGTCTGATGCCTCACTTCAGGAGGGCAAGGTGCCAGCCGCCCCGCAACAGCGTCATCCTGCTAAAGAGAAAAATACCTCTGGACATGAACAGCCTTGCTGACTACTGGCCTGCCGCTACCCTTCCTGTCTTGAGGAAGGTTATTAAGAAAGCAGTTTTGGAGCAGGGCCAGGCACATCTTGATCTTGTGAGGTGTCTTTGATCCCTATCAATCTAACTTTAAAGACAGAGGTGATATTAGATCCAATGTCTAAGAATGCCCTTCAAGCAGCGGATGTCAGGGAGAGGTCTCCTACCAGCTCTTTTTTCCACCCATAGCTGGCCCAGAAGAACCCAGTCCCCGATGTAGACCCTGTTTTTGAACTCCTTTCCCCCCACACCTCCACTCGGGATGACCACCCCTTGTGCCACCCACTCGCAGTGACAGTTGCCCATTAAGGCAGTCGTCCTCTGACAAATTTCTGGACATGGCCTTGACCTGATCTGCTTTCAGGGCAGAATAAAATTGTGCAGAATCTTCTTTCTGGCCTGCCACTTTTTAGCCAAAAATAAGTAAGACAAAAACGTGCCCAGCAGCAAAAGGAATGGATTGTACCAATAGACTCATCAATAAGTAAATACTATTTATCATGGGCTTTGCACTACAGCCTTTGGACAGACACTCTAAAGATAAGCGCTGGTTTGGTGTGCGCGCTTGCCAGCTGGTCACATCTAAACGCTCTCCATCTCAACACGCTTTGGCTGGTAGGGACGTGGCCCAGCATTGAGCTGGGGACACAGGTGCCCACGCTCCAAGGGATGGTGGTTTAGGTACCTGCTCCCAAAATAGTCACCCGCATGTTGAGACCTTCCAAGCCTGGGAGGAGGGGAAGACCAGCCCGGGCTCCCCATCCTCATCGGTGCCAGATTACATTTCCACGGCAGCTGCTCCTTTTGTCTACACCCAGTAAAGCCAAACCAGCCTAAAATTTAATTTAATCTGCTGTAAACCCAAGTGTCAGGCACTTAGATGGCAGCTAAAAGCGCCACTCTCAGATAACTGAGTGACACCGGCTAATAATAGCCTATGCATTAGGAGAGCGGGAGCGGACATTTTGTGTAACCAAAGAGGAACCTGTGCCTGGGAACAGCCCGGGGTGGCCGGTCTCAGCCCCGCCAGCAGCAGACGCCGTGCGCTGAGCCCACCCGGCCTCTTATGTGATTAGCTGCACTAATACCACCGGTGACCTCTCTTTCAAGCTCAGAGGCAACAATAGTCCTGGCTTTTGTTAGCAGGAGAACAAAATGCCACCTTTTACAGCTCTGCAATCATAGCTTGCTTCCCTTTTCATCTCCCAGAGGCTCGGCACCAGACCTTGCTCACCGGGGAGGCTGGTTAACCCTTGCCAGGCAGCCCGGCCGCAGCGGGTAGGGAGGGGCGGCAGGGTCCCCGGGCTCCTCTTCTCCCACATCTCTTCATTTGCCTGGTAAACTCCAAACCAACCCTTTCTGGTGGAGGATACACATGTGCAAGAGGGCTCTTCTCTGCCAGATATTGCCGTAGGCAGTAAGTACCTGGTGGCTACTTCAAGCCCCTCCAGTGCATCACTAGGTCACCAAAATCCATGCTGAGCTCTCTCTCTCTTCACTCTGTCTTTGGGAACTGCGCTAAGGAATAAAACGCACCCACCAACCACCAGCAAGGAACTGGTTTTAACTTAGGCGACCTTCCCTTGCCCAATCTTAAGAAGAGCAGTTTAGAAGAAAAGGAGACCATGTTTTCCAGAGCGGTGCTTCCCAAAGCCGACGGAGCTCAGCAACTCTCCCAGTAGAAAGGGCAAAGCCACATCTCACGGAAGGGATGCTCTTGACACGTGGCGCTGGTGTGAGCACGCATTTGGGCTTGTGTGTGAGACTCTTCCCAAAAGAAGGGGCCAGTTGCTCAGAGGTTCTCGCTTCCCGCTGCCTGTGCTGTCCGCAGCAAGAGAGATGCTTGCTCAGGACCTGGGGAAGACCAGCCTTCATCCGTTTTGGGATTCCCTGGGAAGCAGGGCACCTCATCTACCCTCGCACTCCTCCCTCTCTCCTTCCTCCAAACAAGGAGCGCGGGGAGCTTTCTCCCGCAGCGTGCAAGGGTCTTGGATGCACAGCTGACTGCACGTGTCAGTTATGCTCCAAATGGGTTTTCACAGGTCAAGGTTCTGCAGGCAGCAAGAGCAAACGCTATTTTTAGACGGGATAAGGTCACGGTGCTTTTAGAGACAGTGAGGTCTACAATAAAACCTATTGATCAGTCTCTGGAACTAGCGCTCCGGAGAGACGCCTAGATTGAAACAAAAATTGCCTGGCCGTTTTCTCTATAGACTCGGTGGGTAAAAGCTTGTTGGACTCCGTCTCTTTCAGGAGATAAAATAAGTAAAAGAACCTGCGTAGAGACCACAGTTGTCCATTTAAGCGGATGCACGGGGGGGAAAGGGAGAGTAGGACCCACGGGAGAGATCAGCGAGAAGCTCCGAGCATACTTCTGCCACAGCAGTGACAAGCCAGCCGCCCGGAGGGCAAAGGCCATCCTTGCCTTGCCCGTGACTCCCACCTCTGCAGCCCGCTTGCCCAACTGAGGCATGAAGGCACCTTGATTTTTAAGAGAATTAAAGTTTTACTTGCACCTTGGAGGGTAAGGAAGGCCTCTGAAGGCCTTCATCACTGGGGTCCCCGACAGCACACGAAAATAGACCAGTATTTCAGCCAGGCAAATTATTTAACTGGATGGTTCACACACTTCCAAGGTTTTCACAACAAATTCCAAGTGTTTATCCAGGTCACAGAAGAGCTTTAACCAAAAATCCCAAAGCGGTGGACTATCACACCTTCAACTTCAGCCACAGACCTAAAGCTTCAAGTCTGCTACGGGCACGTAGATACCTCTCCATCACAAGAAGCTCTTTATTGTATCGGAGACTTGCGACCACAGGGACGAGCGTGAAACCGTGGAGTATCTTCATTCATCATCTGCTCCACTCCCACAGCCTCGCTCACAAACAAAACATGCCACGGTAAACATAATCCATACATCACACCCTGACACGAGTGACCCCATTAGCGAGCCGAGCCTGTCCTAGCCAGAGCACCCTACCATACATTAGCAATACAACGGCCGATGCCTTTGTAGGATATCATAATAATAACAGATAAAGACTATTGAGCTATGAAATGCTAGTATGGGTGATGGCATAGATAGCTTACTTTCTACTCAGGACAATAACTACGTGAGCAGAGAGACACTCAGCTGCTCAGGTAAAAGCAGATCGTGCAGGAACGAAAGCACTCGCAAGCCTGCGGCGTGGCTTGCTCACCATTCGACGGCTACGTTAGGCTGTATTTAAGTTTCTGCATAATAGATACGACAAGATGCAAAATCTCAAACGGGATCTCATCCGCACAGTGACTGCGCTACAGAGGAATCACAATAAAAACCATGTTTCAAAGCAGTGATAACTGTGATGCAAGTTGAAGAAAAGAAAAAAAAAAAAAGAAAAAAATGTACCAAAAGACAGGCTGTTCTTTCCAAAAACACTGTTGCCTTTAGAAAAGCCAAGGTAATTATCCTCTTATTTAGGAAATCAGGCTTGGATTTTGTTTGGTTTCTTTATATAAATGTCATTACGCTCCTACCAGCACTTTTTTACACTTTTATGATTTTCTCACTAGCACTCTGTGACTCTAGGACAAAGTTTGAGATAAAATGATTATAATAAGTAAGGACGAAGTTACTTGGGAATTGAGGACGCTGCTGCAGCCCCTCATCTTCTTAACTGAGGAAACGAATGGAGCTTTAGTGGAATATATGTCTGAGAAAATTCAAAGCTAATTTTTGTTTATAATTACTGATACCATACAAGTATCCTTTCCAGAAAGTCTACTCTATCACCCAGAAAGCAGATGCAAATATGGGTATAAATACAGAGTGCAATGAAGCCTGTGGTAATGCTCACATTAGCTGCCGTGCAGTCAGATTTTTACCCCATATATGTATATGGGTACACGCACCCGCACATGCGCTGCTCTGGCAATTTTTGACAGACATCACTTGCATGCGGGCTCGAGTCGATGCCTGCCGCGTCCTCCGAGTTTTTTCCTAGACTTCAGCGATGTTAGATGAGGCTCTGTGTTAATCTGAACATAAATAACCACAAGGGGTTGATCCCCAGCTCCTTTACGCCGCTGTGCCTACCAAGTCACTCTGCCGGCTGCAGGGGAGCCGCTCGGGATTTACGCCCAGGTAACTCTAAGCAGGATCTGCCCCAGCAGACACTTTCCTCCACGCCTGCCCCTGCCCTCAGGCTTTGCGCAAGCGCAGAAGCAGGGATGGGACCACAAGCATCCTCTACCGCTGCTTGAGAGGGGCCTTTCTAACCTGCTCGGCTGCTGTTGGGCATGAAACCGAAAAGTTGAAGAGGCTGGCATGGCAGAAAGTGGCTCCCTCAGTCTGTTTTACTGCGAGACGCATCTGAGCTTGGGGGGCTTCCAGTACGAGGAGGCTTCAGGACCAGCACCTCCACGAGACAGGGGTCGGGGACACGATGCCGTGCTTCCCCAATCCACCTTCGTCCCTCGCACAGGGAGGGCACAAGGCACTGAAGGGCCCAGATCTTTTCACAAGTGGAGGGGGGAGGGAAATAAACCCTCAAACTTTTAATTTTTGTCTTTTCCATTTATTTTTGAATTAGCATTCAGCGTCTGACGCCGCGACACGGATAGCTAAAAATGTGTGCGCGGATATGTCATCCACAAACAAAGTGGCTCGTGTTTGTTCTTTATTATTTAGGAAATGCACATTAATTACTGCAGATTTTCTCCTATACATATACTGTATCTCAGACAGAATTGCTGAGAAGGGTCTGCAGAATAAAAATGTATGGGGTAATTAAATGGATATTTATAATTAGAACTTAATAATTTGCATCAGGGACAAATGAGCTCTGATTTCAATCTGTAGTGCATTTCGATTAGCCTGAAGATAGTGTAATTTGATGTTTTATAGTCCTCCTCTCAGATTATGAAACAATACAGTGTCTTAAAGCAGCCGTGTTTGTGTCAGGAGTGTGTTAAGAAGAAGCCGCAATGAAAATGTTTGACAACGTGAAAGCAGCCATAAATTACATGACAACTGTGTAAAAGTCGTGATGAAACAAATAAAGGGCTGACCTATAATGCATCTGATTCAGCGCTGCGCCCGGACCGCTCGGCGCTCATCCCGCCGCGGCAAGCGCATCCTTACGCGCGCGGCTACTTAGCACCGAGAAAACTGTAAATTATCACTAGTCAACAACATTGATTTTTAGTCGACGTTTCAATCAGTTTGAAGTAGAAATACTACACCGCTCCCCCGGCAGCCTCTTCGCCAGCCGGCTGCTCGGCCGTAGCCTTTCGGTCACAGCTCTGTTACAGCCCCATTGTTCCCACTGTACAATATTTATCACAGGCTCTCCAGACACAGGTACTTGACCCAAAGGTCACTGCCTTGTCTCTTGGACATACAACCTACCTTCGCCACCGACGCCGTTTACCCAAACGCGGGGAGCCCCCGCGAAGCCTGCTACCTCCCCGAAGACGTACAGGGCGAATTTCCCTGAGGAACGGGGCATTGCACGATGACAGCCAAGCACGTGTCCCCCAGACCAAGCGCCTGCACCTCCGCAGAGCTCGAACACGGGGCGAGAGACAAAGCGGCCAAAGAAGCAGGGCAGACCCCTCGCAGGGAGAAAGGTCTTGGCAAAGAGCGGGGTGGTTGGCAGATGCAACCATGTCTTTGCTTCACTCCTCGGCTTTGCCCGGCCACCGGCAGGAAGGGTGGCGTGGCGGGGATGGCACGGGGCTCTCGTCCCCCCTCTGCCGCAGCTCTCCTGCCTTACCTGGGGTGCGTCACCCCACCTGCGCCGTGCTGTAAAACAGTAGTTGCCTATCTCACCCCGGTATTGCGAGGGTGTATTCATTAACATCTCCGAGGCACTCAGGTCCTCGCATAATGGATGCCATAGAGGTAAATACCGCGATCAGCAGATAAAAGGGAGTCCTGTGCAGGCATTACACAGGGGAGCTGCGCACGTGCGTAGGCAAACCCTGGGAAAAAATACAGGGGTGTCAAGTCACTGGGAAGTTCACAATCAAACCAGTTGCGGTCTGACACGCAACGCGGAGAGCGAGAGAAGAACCATTTGCAGGAGGGAAACTACCAGATCCAGAGCTCTGGCACCCAACACGGTGGAGCCATATCCCACAGCCTCTTCCCAGCCTTTGCACTTTCCTCCCACAGAGGAGAGCTCAGCATGCCGCACATCATCAGCTGCTAGCTAAAAATGCAAAGGGGAAGGAGAGGAAACAAGTCCTCAAAAATGAGGACTCGTAGACCTGGATGCCCGACGCGTAGCGAGGCGGCCAGGCGAAGCTTTCAGCAAAGGCCGTCCCTGCGCTTACCCCCTTTCCAGGAGGGATGGCCAGGGGAGATAGAGTTGCAAGCGCCAAGCAAACCTCCTAATTCCCAGCGAGGCGTGATGCTGGGAGCCCATCAAAGGGGCACCGGACAGGCAGGTGACCCGCTCCTACCTACCCTCCGCGTCTCTGAAATGCCGCCCTTGGCAGCAGGGGGGAGTCTGTGTTTTCCGGCTGTGCCATTTCTGTGCATTTTGAAATCCACCTGGTGTCAGCAGGACGGAAAACAAGGCGCCAAGATCTTCCTTTGAGGAGTTTCTTGTTTGACCAGAGTACACGTTATTCAAATCAGCTACAGTGAAATGCAGTTAAGCTGCTGTTTGTTCCAGCACGATGAGACTGGCCTGTTAAAAAGCAAAAATGTCAGGATGTTATAGGCTCAGCCTCCTGCCAAGACTGGTAAGTAGCTGAACAACTGTCAGAAACAGGCAGCATAATCGGAAACCAAAAAAAAACCCCTCCCAAACCCAAAACAACCCTGAATTCTGACCGTGTTGCCGAGTCGCATGTGGACTAGGGCCACCGACACCCTCAGCCAGGTGCCCTTGGGAAGCTCCGACCCGGCGCTCACGCTGCGAGCTCCCAGGTAGCATCTGCCGCAGACCCACTTACTGCATCCCTGCCAAATCCGGCTCTTGCAAAGCAAGTAACTTTAAGAAAAAACAAGGGTAATCCAGTGAAGACCCCCAATTTGTCTTTATTCTCACCACCCCGGCGTTACAAGAAAGCACCTCAATGTCACGCGCGGCCCAGCAAAATTTTGTGACGGCTGCGTTAAGGCTGGAAGCGCAGCCACCTTCACACCAAGTGCAGGTCTGCGCTAGGGGGTCAATTTGATTTTTTTTTTTCTTGTAAAGTTGTTTAAATGGGTGGGAGCCACCGTGTAAAGGTCTGTCATTCACAGGCTGCAGACCTGCGCTCGGTCCATCCCCCAGGTTCGCCCTTCTCAGCCAGGCAGGGATTGCCTTACAGATGCTTTTTACCCCTGAATTTAACTCCTGTTATTGCTGAAATCTCTCGGACACACACAGGCCCCTCCTAATCTCACACACTCTCAGAGTTTAATTTGCCTCTCAGAACACCAAACCCCTCCTTTTTTTTTTTTTTTTTTTAATTTTTTTTGTCCTGGGCCCTCAGGTTACTGGCACGGCGACAACTCTTTTTTCCCCAACAGCGAGCCAGGAAAGATGATAGAACCTGCGTGCGTGGCCAAGGGACTGGTCTCAACTGGTTCAGAGGGAAAAAAATGGAGCTGTGTCTTTCTCCCCCCCGCCCCCCCCTTCTTGCCTTTAGCCAAAAGACCTGGGAGCATTTGATGTACAGTCAGCAGGTATTAAAAAAAAAAAAAAAAAAAAAAAAAAAGGGAAAATTATTGAAAAGGCTGGCCGGCTCCGGGGCTGTGACACTCTCTCATCAAACTCTGGACTTCAGCCAAGTTCATCTGTTAATGGAGAGCCACAGCCAGGGCCTCCCCCCACCGCCACCCCCCCCACACACTCCCTCCTCTACCTCTTCCTCCCTCCTAAAAAACTAGACATCGATTATGTCTGTGCTTTTCCCTTTCTATTCAAGATAAACAAAGTGCTTCAAGTTCAGGGCACACCCTGGGACCCTTGACAAAGCAATCTATCATCCTGTCTGCTAAACCAGTCTGGCCACACCACCGCGGAGGAGACTAATGCTTCCAGTGTACAATTTTCCCTTTGTGCTGCTGCCCTATTACTAGTAACCTCTTTTCTTCCCTACCTTCCCAGGAGCAGATGTGCTTGACCACTTTGCCTAAGCCCCTCCTGGCAAAGGCATTTCTTGCTGAAAGCAACCTCAAGAATTAAAAAAAAAAAAAAAAAGGAGCTGAGCCCCTGCCTGCCCTCTCCCCTCCCCAACTCCTCTCTCCATCCCTACATCCACCAAAGAAATCCAGCACGGAGCTTGATTTTTCCTTCCCCACTGAAGACTTCTTTTTAAGGAGTGAGTTTGGGTTTAAATCATATGCACTAATTCATTCTGACTTGCAATTAAATGCAAATACACTTTTATAGCCAGCATGGAGTGTATTAATTTTAACAGCAAATGACAAAATAAGAATACAGTCCCTCCAATACCAATAATGAATCGCACTATAAATCACGTTAGTGGTCACATTCATTAAAGCTTGTGAAGTGCTTTGAGATCCACGGGTGCAACCTGCCATCAACCTACCAAGTAGCATCGGCTCGCCGGGACCTCGCTGCCGACACCCGAGTGCCCCAGACCCCGGCCGGGGGGCACAGCCGGCTCCCTTGCGGGCGCGGAGACCCTGAAGGCACAGGGAACACCCCGCCGAGCGCTGGGGACCCAAACCTGCTCCCTGTCCCTCCCACCAGCACGCCGGGGAGGCCAGCGCTTCCCAGGCGAGCGGCGACGGCGGGATTCGCAGCACAATATCGAGGTTGGGTCTCGCCGCGGGGCCAAGCCATGCGGGCAAGGCGATTTAGGTCAAGGGAAGGGCCAGGCTGGGTGCTCTAAAAAACAGGGCAGTTACAGAAATGAATAGGAAACCACAAATCGCCACTGACGGTGCACTTCATCATGGCTAGCGTGGCCTTCTCCTAATGCTCCCGGGCTGCAGGCAGCTCTTACCCCTTCCCCAGGTCTACACAGCACTCCATTTGCTTGCCAGCACTGAGATCCTCTGCACCGTCTATTAGCCAACATGGGGGAAAGTGAGGTTTTTCTGGCTCCTTTGTTTTGTTAGGACAGCTGTGTGCCATTCCCACCCCCTCCCACCCATCCTCTCCTAAAGAAATAATTAAATCCAATTAGGACCAGAAAGTAATTTACATTTTGGTTCTGTGTAAGATAGGGGGGTGGGGGGAAGGAAAGAAAAAAAAACCCATAAAACATGTTGCAATGAAATTTCATTCCTTTGCTACTTATTTGCCTGCTTTTGCATTTGAAGATATCTCAGACTGCACTTTCCCTCTTTAAAGGTCTACTCTCGGTTTTACATTTCGGTGCGTGGACCAAGAGGGAGAGGAGGAAGGTGGAAGAGAGAAAACTTGTTCCCATTCCCCGCTCCGTGAACAAGACAGCTCTGCTGGGGCGGCTCATCCTGGTCCTGCTCCCGCTCCCGCTCCTGCTCCTCCCCTCGCCGTGCCGGGGGCTCCTCCGCCGCGGTTTACTGATTTACAGAACCTTGGTATGTGAATGGCA